>JAPTGZ010000006.1:39288445-39301044 GCA_029814645.1 Fowleria isostigma | reverse complement strand
GACATATAGAGACAAACAACCACTCTCACATTCACACCTATGGACAATTTAGATTAACCAACTAACCTAGTGCATGTTTTCGGATGGTGGGAGGAAACCGGAGTACCCGAAGAAAACCCACGCAGACACGGGGAGAACATGGAAACTCCACACAGGAAGGTCCCACTGTGACTGGTGCTGGGATAATTAGTTTAGCAAACATTAATTTGAAAAAAATCCAAAGAATGAGAGTAAACATTTAATATTACCCCTAGAGCTGAAAAAGGGTAACACTGGTTGGTGTTAAGAAGTGTAAATTTGTTTTACTCCAATGAGAGTCAATAGGTAACAATAAGTGTTAAGATGCCAACACTCCAGAAGGAGTTAAATTAACCCTCTGTGGTGTGGACCCAGTGTTGAATCAACTCTGACAGTGTTAATTTGAGTATGTTAATGTTAATGTGTAGAATCATGTCTTTGTCACCATATCTTCATCTAAAACCAAACGTCGGCAGCAGATCCTTCAGGTCCAGTGAGCGTTGAGGTGGGAGGGTGTGGACCGAAACTCTGTGGGCCGTCCTTAGACCAGCAGGGCGCCACCCACTGGACAAACCCAAGAAGAAGAAATAACAAGGCAAGAGACCAGATGGTTTTTGAGGAGATGCCTGGGATGTTGGTTTTAATAACTTAGAAAACACTTATGTTACAGCGATACTACAGTAACGTTACAACATAGAAATGGAAGAAGGAGCCACGTTCACGTCCAGCGGTGTCCGTTCGATCGGCTGAAAACCGGACATTTGTCAAACCAACGTCGAGTCCATGTAACAGTGAACACAGATCAGGTTCAGTGGAATGATTATGGACTGAAAACACACATTAACTTCACTGTGATCAGAGAAAAAACAGCCTTTGGTGCTGAAGGTCTTTGTTGGTCAGAGTCAACCTCAGTTCTAGGTTCAGTTTGTTGATGAAGGAGGTTCATAGAACGATCCACGGTTCTACCTGGACGTCCTCAAATGTTCTACTGTTCAGTTTAGGTTCTGATGTTTAAGAGGAGTTTTCGACATAGCTCTCATCATAATCAGACACTACACATGTTTTTGTCATTTCTTCTTTTGCATCAGTTTTGACTTTTTCGTTTTATCTTTGATTTCATCTTGTTTTGTCTGTCAGTTTCATCTTGTGCATTTTCTTTTGCGTAGTTTTTGTCTTTTACGTTTTCATCTTTTGCATCTTTTTCATTTTGTTTCATTTTGTGCATTTTATCATTTCATCTTTTGCTTAGTTTTTGTCCTTTGTCGTTTTGTCTTTTGCATTTTCTTTGTTTCGTCTTAGTCCTGTGTTGTTTCGTCCTTTGTGTCGTTTTCATCTTTTGCTTGTTTTTTGTCTTTTATGTTGTTTCGTTTTGTCTTCTGTGATTCCATCTTATGTCACTTTGATTTTCATTGTTTCATCTTTTGCATTATTTTTGTCTTGTTTTGTTTTGGACATTGTTTCATTTTATCTCGTTTTCATCTCGTTTTGTCTTATGCGTTCCTTTAATTTTTTTTTTTTTGCATCTTTTGCCTTGTTTTTGTCTTTTATGTCTTGTCTTGTTTTTGTCTTTTTCATTTTGCTTCATCTTTTTGGTCCATGTATCTTTTGGTAATTGGATTTTTGTTTTAGAAACAAAAGAAAAACTAGTGTTTAATTGATTTTTTTATTTTTAAAATTAAAATTAAATTTCCAGCCTTTTTTTTTCAGCATTAAAACAGATAAACCAATTTTTCAAAACCAAATTTTCGTTTTTTTCTAATAACAAAAAATAAAGTTACTACCTGACAGAAATGGAAAAAACAGCCCAAAAACACTTTTTTTTTTCAGAATGAGACTAGATGTGATCATCATTTAAGGAAACAGAGCCGACCCTAACCCTAGGCATTAGCACTGTTTCCATGAAAATGTCAACTTCTGATCTCCAAAAATTAAAACATTTGTGTCAGGTAGTAATTTTACTTTTTTATTAAAGAGAAAAAACAAAAAAACCCAAAACTTTTTTAAAAATTTTTTTATCGGTTTTGACACTGAAAAAGAAAAATGCCTTGAAATTACATTTTAATTCTATTTTAAAATAAAAATCAATTAACCATTAGTTTTTCTTTTGTTTCTGAAAAAAAAATCTAATTACCAAAAAATACACTGACCCTGTTGCCTAGTTTTGTCTTTTACATCCTTTGCGTTGTTTTCGTCATCTTTTGTGTAGTTTTTGTCATGTTTTGTCAGTTTCGTCATGTTCCACCGTCGCCATCGTCTGGCATCCTCTTGTTGCGTCTTTAATGTCATTTTAAAAAAACCTCATTTCATATTTTAAAACCACTAATAACAGCCATTCTTCAACTCTTCGACTTCCACTCAAAAGCACATAATGGTTTGAACGTGACAGTTCTCAGTATGGGCTCTGTACAGTTGTGATGTCACGTATTAACGCTGCTGCTGCATTAAGGGGGTTTAACTCAGAACACATATTTTGTGATTGTTAAGCTCCACTTCTTTTTCCTCCAAATCCTGCGTCGTTGGAGGAAAATACCTGAAAATCCACAGCTGTTTCAGAGACGACGGTCGCAGATTCTGACCCAAAACTGAACAGATGGGAGTGACTCTAAGAAAAGCTGACGTTTACATCGATCCTCAGTGTCTCTGATGCTAAATGCTACGTACAGAAACATAGACTTGACTGTTTGTTTTTTTTTTATTTTTTTGCGTGGGTTTTTTTTTTTCCATAGTTACAGTGTGTTGTTTAAGATAGTTCTAGTCTAAGGTTACTGACTCACGTGGTTACAGAAACATGTCTATGAGTCGACCAATCACGGATCGAGACGCTACAGGCAACGGCGAGAAACTCAACAAGACGCTCAAGATGCAGTTTCTCTATTTGTGTATTTTCATCTCTGACAGCTGCGTATTTTAACAAAAGAGTTTCCAAAACAGAGGGGAGAAAAAAACTCAGTGTTCATCAGTGTTGGTGACGTTCTGTATCATATGAAGGCGCATCAGGGCCACACTGAGGCAAAAACAGAAGATATCTGGAGGAAAAAGTCTTATTTTAAAAGAATGAAGTCATTGTTTTGTGCATAAATTGATAAAAAAAAAAAAAAAAACATTAGATAAAATTCATAATGTTATGTGAAAAACAGCTTTAGAGTCAACTGTCCTGCATCAGCATCTGAAACCCTTCTACTACCATCAACAACATGCTTTGAGAGGTCAAACAACCCTGACCTTTGACCTTTGGCCACTATAATCTATCCACTTCATCCTCGAGTCCAATTGAGAGCATGAGCCAAATTTTAAAAAATTCTGTCAAAGTGTTTCTGAGATAAAGAGTTTATATTGTAAGAAACCAACCAACTGACAAACCTTTAACAACAACAACAAAAAAAGGAAGGTTCCGGGAATAAAGTCACAGCATTTCAAGGAAAAAAATCTAGAACGTGACAATAAAGTCATAATGTGCAGAGAATAAAGTCTGTCGTACAAAACTAGAGGAATATTTGGAGAATAAAGTTGTTATATGAGTATAGTGTAACATTTAGTGGATTAAATTTCAGTCAAAATTGTGAGGGTAAAGTTGAAATGATCTGTGAAAAAAGTTGTATTATAAGGGAAAAAAAATCATAATTTGGAGAAATATTTTTGAAAAAAAATCACAAAATGATGATAGTGTCATTTTTAGTGAGTAATTTTTACTCAATATTTGGAGAAAAACACTTATAATACAAATTCATAATATACAGAGAATAAAGTCTGTCATGCGAGACAAATATTTTGAGGATAATTTGGCAATTTGACAATGAGTTTGTCATGAGACTAAAGTTGTATAAAAATTTTGAAAAAATAAAATCTCAATGTAAGTTTTGAGAAAAAAAAAAAAAAAAAAGCCAGAACACTTGCATGGAGGAACTGTAACCACACAATAACCTCTGGGATTAATGAAGTGTTCTGAAGGACAATCAAGTCTGTAATACAAAACTAAAAAATAATAGAGAATAAAACTACAACATGACCAAGATGTTGTAACATGAGACTAAAGTCAGAAAATTTGGGGGTAAAAAAAAAATCATGAGATGACAACAATGTAATATTTAGTGAATAAATTTAAGTAAAAACTGAGGGAAAAAAATGCTAACATTAGAAAGTTGTAATATTCCAAGAAAAAAGCTGTGATATGGGTAAAATGTCAGAATGTTGGAAAAGGAATATTTCAATAAAAAGATGGAATATTTTATTTTTAACTGAAAGTTTTTAATAGGATTCAGAAATTGTGGTATATCGAGTAAAAATGAAAACTGCTGATGCTGTGTTTGAGTCAGCTGGGAATCAGAAGATTCTTCTCATAATAGTAATAATAATAATAATAAGCCTTTTTCCTCATATAATATGACCTTGTTCCTGATTTCATGTGTGTAATATCTATTAATATTAGTGAGATTCTTCTGTCCTCAGTGTGGCCCTGACAAATACATTAAACCCTGTGTGGAATTTTTGTATTTGTCCCTGAAGTATTTCCCTGTTTATACATCCTGATGTGGTATAGTTTCTACTTCATGCAAATGATTAAACGTTTAATCTGAAGACGTTTCCATTTCATCAGCTGAAGAAGGATCAGCGTTTGAACACCTCATCCGATTCTAAAATGTACATCTGAGAAATGGTTGGATATTTAACAGCCAGAGTAAAAACCAGAGTAAAACCTCTACCACATGTGAACAGCAGGATGACACTCATTTAAAGCCTTAACAGTGATTGGACTGAATGAAGTTAAAGGACTTTTCCATCAAATAAAGACATGGGTAAACCCTGAAATGCTCCAGTCACCGTATCCATCCGTCAAACCGTACAGTTGTCCATGTTTAGAAGCAGAGATGGTTGTTAGACAATTAAAAAAAACACTAACTAAACATTTCCTTGGATTAATTTTCAATCAAAAATAAAGTTCTGTTCCCCTCAAACCTCCCAAAACGTCCAAAGACGAGAAGCTGAAAGCGAACCGTTTCAGTGACGGTGTGTCCAGTCCTGAACAGGTGACAAACACACTGCTCTTATTTTACACAAATCAACGAAAACAAGCAAAACTAACTGTTGAGGAAGTGGAAAGCCTGTCGATCCACACATCACGCACAGCAGCATCCCTCCTCCTCTCCTTCATATAGAAAATAGAACACTATATTTTACACTAAGAGAACAGAACATCTATTATATTACAAGGAACAGGCAAGTATGTACACAGCGAACGAGTGCCGACTGACCCAAGGCTTTGTGAACAAAAAAGGACAAAAGAAAAAAACAAAAAACAAATGAGCAGCAGATCAGAAACTCAGCGGCTGAATCAGAAAAACCAGGTCCAAACAGAAGAACCCTGAAACAGAACCAAGTCCAGTTCCAGTTCCACGGCCTCAGGTCCACATGTTTCTTTTTCCATCCTGTGCTCAGTGTCTCCTTATTGGTTTTAAAGGTACAATATGTAACATATGTGAATCATCTTTCATCACCGTTTTTATGTCCATTATGTGAACGTAGCTCACAGAAACGAACAGTCGCTGCCCGATTTGCATCAAAATGAATATTTGTTTGATGCATGAGTGAAAATGCAGATACTTCCTGCTACAATATGTTATATTTGGCTTTTATTACTTAAAATAAATTAAACTTACAAAAATATTTAATTTTTCAATCAAATCCATGCACTTTTTATGCACAGATCTGATGTAATGCAAGCTAACAGCAGCTTACATGAGCTAATCTTGTACAAAGTACCTGTACCTAATATTAGCCATCGAGATAACCACGATTAATGTTAGCTATAGATCTACATAATATGCTTGTAAAACACTTATACTTAGTAGGCCTCTATTCTTTGAGCTAACAGCTGCTTACATTAGCGAGTGAGCTAACTATGACCTTGTAAAACACCTATAGCTAATGTTAGCCATCAAGCTAACCATAGTCAATGTCGGTTAAAGGTCTATATTTGCCTAATGTCAGCTGGTTAACTTACCACAGCTGACAGGAAATCATAAACTAACCGTGGCTAATGGCATCTGAACTACTAACAGATAACTTAATAGCGAAATGATCTCTCAAGTAAACCACAGCTTGTGACCCATCAGTATCAAATGTTAGTTAGCAGCTTACATTAGGAGGCGAGCTAATTGTAGATAATGTTAGCTAGTGAGCTACTAACCCCAAAATGTTAACTTGTAAGTTAGCCATGGTGAAAATGCTGTGGACTACAGGCAGCTAACACTTGATAATAACTGGCACATCCTGATATGTACCACAATCCAATTTGTTCTACACATGGGTATACTATTAATACTACTTATTGTCACCTGTATTTCTAATTTATTTACAGCCGTTTCTGGAGTTTAAATGCAAACAATATAAGAATTATATTTGTTTAGTGCTTATGAAATATACAGTATTTTATTTAAACTTGTTTTATGCAATGTGTCACAATTAATTTGAATATATAAAGGAAATCTAGCTAATTACTAAATATTATATTTCATTCGCATCATATAGTAGACACTCAAATAGACAAATGAAAAATATAAATCTACTAAATACAAAATCATTTAAATCTTGTATTTCATTATTAGAAATAGAAAATACTGTACAACACATTTTATTTTGACACAAGTGACAAGAAGTAGTACTTTTGCACGTGTGGAACAAATCATGTTTGTCGAATGAAACCTTTCAACCTTCTGGTTGATTTTATCTTTTTTTTTTTTATTACTGTGTATTGTTACTTTGAATTGTGCACTGTGAGATTTGGTGTCAAATGTAAAGTGCGTTACAAATAAAATATATTATTATTATTTGTAGTGCAACCATGACCATCACTAACTTTAGGTAGCCAGCTAACCGTAATCAATTTTGCTATGCTAATCAGTGTTTCCTGCTCTAATTAAGGAGTGATAAGAAACGGTGAAGTTAATGTAAAAACATTAATGATTCAGGTCTTTTGAGAAGAAGTTAGTGGCTGCAGCCTTTAATTAATAAAGTAAATTTAGCTCGTTTTGGCTAGTCCCCCATTTCATTAGAGTGACAATATTAGCTTTCATTTACAAATCAATAAAAGTGTAATCTTAAATTTTTATAACCAGTAAAATGCAATGATTTGTCACTATTCATAGGCACTTTTTGACATTTTTTGTCAAATATTGGTGCATAATATCTGTCACATCATCACCACCACACGGATTTATTTAGACATACTGGTTTCAGGAAGAAGCTGCACTTTAACGCATACATACAGTGATCAATACGTAGAATGTTCCCGCAATTTAGTGGGATACTATCAAAGTCTGTTAGTAATGTTCTCTCAAAAGTACAAATATCTGAAATGTCATTAAGTATCGCCAACAAATGACTTAAGCACACATGAACGTTACATATGGTACCTTTAGGTTTGTTCATGTAGGTAAATATTGTGTAAAAACAACACAAATAAGCCCCAGAAAATGTTGGGAACAATTAGCTCTGTTGTTAATGTTAGATGGATGCACAGAAATGTAACATTTACACGGTATTTTGTCAAGTTAATCATCATTGAATGAATGAATGAATGAATAAGGAGCACCTGAATGCACCACTCAGAAACTGAACTGAACATATGTAATAATCACTAAAAAAAAACAAAAAAAACAAAAAACAAACTCATGTCACTTCCTTCCAACACTGTCGGATCATGCAGAGTTCAGGCTTTTGCCATATTTTTTTCCTGTTACTCCGGGATTTACTTTTCTTTAATGTTAAGCAATAATTTTGGTTTTACACATGTATTAATGTGTAAATGTAGCATCTATATTATAAAACAGAAGTGGACTCTGTGTGTGTGTGTCGGGCATCACACAAAATCTGGAAATAGCCGACTGCTGCAGTTTGGCATACTTTTGTATTTTTGGTCAAAGAAGAGGCTAGTGAAAACAAGTTGATAGGACCAATATTTTGGGAGACAGCCCAAAATATGAAAAATATTGCATAAAAACACAACAGCCTTACAAATGCCCAGAATCATCATTTTCATACTTAGCAACAGATAAACAGGGCCACGCTGCCATGGTGTCAAATTTCATGTGCAGAAACAGGCATGCCAAGGTGAGAGGTTATTCAACTGGAAATGCCGGTGGAATTTACCAAGAATCAGAATCAGAAAAAACTTTATTATCATTTACTTTAATATTTATTATTTAGAAAGTAAAGGAATAAACCATATCTGAGGATCTAGAACCAACATGCAAGTTTCTAATCTGACCAGAGGAACAGATCAAACTGGGTTCTGTCTATTTATTACAGACCCAGTATTTTGGATATAGAATATATCTGCTGCTGACTGTCTTCTGCACTTTATTACACATTATTTCATTTTATTTATTGCACTAATTGTCGTATCTGCTGCTGTTTTGTTCCATTATTGAGTTCTTCACCTTCTAACTGTTACTATATTGCACTTCTGCCGTTGATTTATATCTTTTATGTTCTAATGTAGTTCATCTTTTATATCACTTAATATATTCTTATTCTATTTTCACCTCTTTTTAAAAAATTTGCATGGCATTTAATTCCAAGCTGAGAGAGAGAAACATTATCTCAGTTCTGTATGTCCTGTACATCTAGTGACTTGATAATAAAAAAAGTCTTTGAATATTTGAATTAGGTAGGTGTGTTTTTATGTATTAAACCACTTTGACGTCAGTGTTCTGATAAAGACTGAGATAATTCTGGAGTGATACTGGTTCATCTATTACCAGATTTTTCCTGCTACGATCTATGATGATAATATAAAACTAAAAAGCTACTAAAAAGTGGACCAGACCAGTAAAATAACATATCCTAAAAATAATAAGTCCAAACTTTTCTGTATGTTTTAGAGGGAAGAAAACAAAATTGTATTATAAAAATGTTTACATTTTCAAACTAGCCTTTAAAAAATGTAAATAACATGAACACCCTAAAATTTCTTGAGAAAAATACATGCAATTTTAACAGTATTCTGCCTCAGTTTATCATTTACACATGTACATTATAACTTGTAGATCACAGTGGATCTACAAATACACAAGACATTTAATAACAGACCGAATATAGGTACAATCACACTTATTTTTCTTAAAACATTTCAGGTTGTTTATATTTTTTTTAGATTATTTACATTTTTATGAAAGGAGAGTTTGTAAATATGGACAGTTTTATGTAATTTAACTTTTTTTTCACTAAAACAAAGAGGAAAAAATTGGAGTTGTCTCGATTTGTAGGTTATTATAATATTTTACTAGTGTGACTCACTTAAGATTGAATTGTGCTCAAATAAATTTGACATCATTGAATGTTCAGTGTAGTTTTTACATTTCATAAATTCATCCTGCGGGCCAGATTGGACCCTTTGGAGACAGTTTTAGCCCATGGGTTGTATGTTTGACACGCCTGAACTAAACCCTTAAAACTACCAAAAACGAGACAATCCGGTTCTACACGATGAACTCAGACCGATCTCTGCATGACCCGACAGTTCTGAAGGTTCTGAACAGGAAATGACCCGCTACAGCATTGGACCAGGTCTAAACATTGTACTGTAACAGCCGGGTGTCGGGTTTGCTGCCAGCTCTCCTCTAGGTGGCGCTAGTTTTAAGTGCGATGACCTGTGAAGTGCTTTAAGATGAGACACGCCGCTGCCGCGCCCACCTCAATCAGACCAGAACCGGGCGATTCCGCCGGGTCCTGATGTGAAGGTGCTTTATGTCGGCAAGTGACGACACGACGGCGAGGAGACAGAAGGAGGGGGACGAGAAAACGAGGGATTGGACTGTCTGTTTTCAGCCATCAGGACTGCGGACTGTTCTGGACACAGTTTAACGAGTCTGTCTGGTCCTTGTCTTCCTCCTCCTCCTCGTCTTCCTCGTTGTCTCCGTGTAAGGGGCCGTTGTGCCTGCCCTGCCCGCCCGACCCTGCACTGTCTCTGGCTGCAGACGGACTTCCGGTCGCAGGCTTTGCTGTGCCTCTGGAGGTCCGATGTCTGTTTGACGGAGACAGGCTCCGGCCCCTCCCCTTTTCCTGAGCGTCGCTGTCGTCACCTCCGGCAACCCCAGATTTTCTCTCTGCTGCCGAAGACTTCCTGCTCTTCTGGGCTCCCTTCTCCTCCTCCTCCTCTTCGTCCTCCTCCTCTTCATCCTCGTCTTCATCAGAGTCGATGCGGTTCAGTCTCTTGCGGACCGGCCGATCCTCTTCTGACGACGACGACTCGGATTCCTCAGACTCCTCGTCTTCGTCAGTCGATGGCCGCCGTTTCTTCAGCATCTGAGCGAGGCGTTTGCGACGCTGCTGCGACAGTATCTCCCTCCTCTTCCCCCTGCCCATGTTCTCTGGATCTTCATCCTCCCCGTCCATCCTCCTCCCTCTCCGCCGCCGCCGCTCTTCATCCTCCTCTTCCTCCTCCTCCAGCAGCTTCTTCTTCTGCCGCCGGCCTCTGTCGCCATCGTCCTCGTCGTACCGCCGCCGCTTCGCCTTTATCCTGTTTCTGCGGAGGAACTCCTCCTCTCGTCTCCTCCTACCACCTCTCTTCCTCCGGTCATCTTCCTCCTCGTCTTCGTAATCCTCTTCCTCAGAGTCTCTGGAAGACGCTGACACTGTAAAGAAACAGGAAACGGGACAGAAAATGTCAAATGGGACAGAGCGCACCTGAAACCTAGTGATGGACAAACAAGGCTTTGTTGGAGCTTCGATACTTTTTATAAAACATGGTTTTGTTGAGGCTCCAGTGCTCGAGGAGGACATCTAGTGGTCAATAAAATGAAGTGCAGTCTAGATGTGTTCAGTGCATCATGGATTGTTGTTGATTTGACTGTCCATGCACATTCCTGTTTGACTACACTAGATGATTGTATGTTTGCAGTGGATACAATAATAATATTACCAGTAAAAATGACAATAATTATTGAGGACCATGATCCTCATTTGGAATATCTGTATGTAACACTACCATATTTTTTAGACTATAAGTCGCACTTTTTTTCATAGTTTCACTGGTCCTGCGACTTATACTCCGGTGTGACTTATATATGTTAAAATATACAATTTCATAAAGGCTCTGTTTGGACAATTGGGTGTCAATTGTGTTTTTCTGGGACAAAGACTACACTTCCCATAAGCACTCACTAGTGCTTATGGGAACTAGTGCTTATGCACTAGTGCTTATGCATACTCTAGCCAGGAAGTGTATTTGTTTTGGAGCTAATGAATCAGCAGTAGATCTTCTTTACAACTCTGCATTTCTTTTTTAAGGCAACAACTTGCAGGATGCAAAGCAATGAGGTTATGTATGTGAGTGAGTGAATGAATGTTGAGAACACGAAGAACACAGCGGTGTTGTCGGGTTAGTGTTAGCTGACCAGGCTAGGCTAGAGAATGCTCATCTTAGCTGATGGGACTCCGGCTGTTGTGTGTGGTCAGCAGCGACAAGTGGACCAGCGGGTCCACACTATGTTGGCGGATATATTTCCTACGAGTGACGTCCAGATGGTTGTGCAGCAGAGATGGAAACTCGAACAAATAATGGTGGAGCTAGGGGGACTCAGCACTGTGTACCGGAGAAGAGCAGACTGACCGGCTAATGTCACTTCCAGACATTGCAAGAAAAGCTACTAAGAGGAGATAAGGTAACCTGGCTCCCACATACCTACACTTATCCAGTGCACAGGCATAAAAACCAGTAAAGAACGCTATAAAATTTTCCAGTGAGCAGTGGGAGAAAGTCGGACCAGCGTCCACTTTAGCAGTCCTGATAGCATTAGTGCTGGTCTTCATGTGCATTCACAGCGCTGCATTATGCCGTTATAATGGTTTTATTCCTGAAGGACGGTTTAGTATTTAGGCCCTGATATCAACATTAACTCCGAACAGAGACATTTCAGTCTCGCCTTTACACAGTCCTTAGTTTGTGACTGAAACAATGCTAAAAATAAAACAGATAACCGAGGTCAAAGAGCTAGCCGGCTAATGCATTAGCGTTTAGTAAATGTTCGTCTGATACAAACAGACACTACTCAAATCCCCTGTTCCAGTTCATATGGATAAAGAACAGAATCATTCTGTACCTGTAGATGAACAGAGACAACTCCACATCTGTTTTCATTTCTTTAACTCCTTCTTCTCTTCACTGGTTAATCAATGCCAACATTTATCAGTGTTTTCATCCATGCCATGTCACTCTCCCGTTTATCTTTCTTCTGTCCCTTTTTCCCCCCAAAACATGTGACTTATACTCCGGTGCAACTTAGAAATTTTTTTTCTTCTTCATGATCCATTTTTTGACGGGGGCGACTTATAGTCCGAAAAATAAGGTATACAGATCTTCACGTGTTGTGTTATGAAACATTTAACTCAGTGGTTCCAAACTTTTTTTGGTTCGTTACCCCATTTTTACATCACAAATTTCTGGTGATTTTAGACATTCAAAACGAAAACATTCTTTTACAAAAAATAAATTTGTTTTTGATCATGTAATAGTTTGCTATACCATGTTGCATTTAATCTATATAATGTATATTATTATGGATGGAGGCAGAAAAGGCAGGTTG
>JAPTGZ010000006.1:39238303-39255146 GCA_029814645.1 Fowleria isostigma | reverse complement strand
TGGTCACCTCCACCTATCACAGCATCTGTTACATTTGAAAAAACAGAACCTGTTCTAATGGTCGTCAAATTAGAATCAACCTCAGAGTCAAAACTTGTCATTAAGGATACAGGGAAGTGATCGTCAAATGTCGTCTTTATGAGGGAAAGAGTTAAAAAATAGTTGTAATGATAAAATGTTTGTGAAATGAAGTAAAATAGAAACACCTTTAAACATTTTGCAGTGTTTGAATGTGAACAAAATAAACACTCCAGTTAAAATAAAATGTATAATATTCACGATCTCATGTAAAGTGTTAAATGTGTCGTTTTTTTTGTGTCTTTTTGTTTCCTTCAGGTGCTGGAGATGCTCCGGAAACGAGGGGAATGCGCCGGAGAAAACTTTGACCCCATCGACCTGCTGCAGACTCTGTGTCTGGTCAAGATGGACAACGTGGACGGACACATTGCCGCAGGGAAAAACAGCTGTGACGTAGAATCGGAGACCGCCGCCCACCCCAACACAGGGGTGGAGCTTAAAGGTGAGTCTGAGTCGATGAACTGAGCCACAACAACGCATCATATTCTGTAGCATCATACGTTTGAGGGTTTTATAGTTTTATTTATTAACCCTCAGGTATCCAGGTGTGCTTTTTTACGTACGCTTTGCACTACATGTTAAAAAAAAAACTTTACATTATTTTTCACAATTTAAATGAGGTTAAAATTCAAAAGTTGTTCATTTTTGCAGGATCTTTACTTTTCTGGCCACCGACTAAAACAAAAGAAAATCACAAGACTAGCATCTGTCTCCAAAATGTGCAAAAAACACACTATTTCTCCCATTATAACCACTGTTTTTGATCCATAATCCATTAAGGCATAAGTCATACTTTTAGTGATATCTGGGCTTCATTTGAGAGGTGAGGCTCGAAATTAATTTAGTAACCACTTTTAACCGTGTGACGTCGCTTTGACCATATTTGGAAGAGGAAGAAATTGCATATTTTTTCCCACTAGATGACAGTGTTCCTGCTCCCCTCTTCACCAAGGCTGTGAGTGGTGTTTTTATATACCAAGCTGTAAAAATCAAATAATATATAATCTAATTTTTATGTATTGAAAAAAAAAAAAAAAAAAATTGTGTGTTTTTTGCTTTAAAAAAAAATGGTTTGTTTACATAACAGACATGGCATTTAAAGGGTTAAAAAATGTGACAATTATTGAGTATTTGGTGTTTTTATTTACGCCTCAAGTTGATGAACTCGCAAAAAATGTAAAAGAGTTAAAAACAAACTGTATAAAAAAAGTTTTTGACATTATTCCACACGTGCATTTTTTGCACACTTGGTGGCTTCTAAGGACCCCTCAGATGGGATACCAGCAGGTTAAGGATTAGAACTCTCCAATTTTTTTCTTAAAAATGGATGTAAATGCCCCATAAGATGCTCAATATTCCTGTAATTTTCCCGTATTCTCCTTATCTCGTTGCTTACTCATCTGTAGAAGCTTTGCTAAGTCCTGGTTTAAAGGTGTGACTGGATGTTGAAGACGAACAAAGGCCTGAACCTCCGCCCAATAAAACCAGTTTCCTCATCACACACTGGAATGCTCGCCTTCATTGTGTTCAGATGTTTGTGCTTTTAGCAGAGGACGAGGAGTTTTCTCTGTTTGCATCTGGATTTTGTTGAGCAAAGATGGAAAAGCGTCCTGAAAATGACCTGACAACAGAATTTTTTTTTTAAACTGAGACTAAAAACACAGAAAGAAGAAGAAAATACAGACCTTTTCTTGTTGTAAATTATGTTTGTTCTTTTTATTTTGTTTTGAGAAATTCTTTTATTCTCATCAATTTTATGAGCGTCTCGTTTTCATCTTATTGTCTTTTTTTCTTGTAGTAAATTATAAGCTTGGTCTTTTTTTTTTTTTTTTTGGAAAATTCAACTTTAATAACTTTAATCTGTGTCTATAAATATGTTACTTTACTTACAGAGAATATCAACGTTTACATGTTTTTTTTTTTATATTTCACTCAGAAAAATCCGAGCTTTATTCTGATAAGTGAGTTTATTCTCATGTATTTTATGAGCATTTCTTTTTCATCTTATTATGTCTTTTTTTCTTGTAGGAAAGTATAAATTTGGTCTTTTTTTGTGGTAAATTCAACTAATAACTTTAATCTGTGAGTCTATAAATATGTTACTTTACAACAACTTTCAGAGAATTTCAACATTTACTTTTTTTTTTTTTTTTTTTTTTTTTTTTTTACATTTCACTCAAAAAATCGGAGCTTTATTCTAATGAGTTTATTCTCATGGATTTTACAACTTTAGTCTCAACATCCGAGTATCTTTTCTCTGTGAATATTTAAGTTTAATCTCAGTAATTGGAGTTTTTCTGAGACCAACTCCCTCTAGTGGCCAAAAGTGGAAACACAAACCACACAGATTAACAGGAGTTATTTTATTTACCAGGTAAATAAAATTCCAGTAATGAATATTAATGGAAAAGGGTTTGACGGTACAAGGTTTCACAGACTGTCTGATCAAAGAGAAAGGAGGCGGAGTTTGAACAGTTTTCACTTTAAGTGTCCTCAGTGGGTCGAAGGGAAACCAATCGATTGTCGACGATAACTTGACTCCAGTCGTTTGTCTTCTTTCTGTGATGATTTTGTTCATGTGACTCTTCCAGAAATGACGCCTCTGATCCATGGGAAAGGTGACAGGACGAGCGACGCCCAGACCGGCGAGGACGGGGCTCTGCGGCAGAGGGTCATGTGATCATGTGGTCGGTTCCAGACCTGGACCGTCATTGCAAACCGGGTCCACATTTGCTGTTCACCTTCTGTCTTAGTTGTGTTGATGCCGTCCTCTATATGAACAGATTTAAGGACTTTAATTAAACAAACCAGGGCTAAAACACAGACTCCAGATCTGTTCAATCATGGTACGTGATCAGAACTAGACTTTAAAACACCTGGATCCATTCTCCAACCGTGTCAGATGTGTTTACGTGTCCAGGATGGCGTTGACACACGTCTTGTACGTTTTTTGTAAATAAAACAAAGATTGATGCAGTAGAAGAAGTCCAAAGCTGCTTAAAAAAAGTAGGATATTTTCAGTAAAAACCTGCCAGATCTCTTAATTTATGTCATTAATCACAAAAGCAGTGACTGAGATGTTAAATTATGAGGTTTTTTGCACCACAGCTGGGACATATTCATAATTATAGTGATTTATTCATTTACAGAATGAATATTCATCTTGATTTAAACCTTGAACAAATTAAATTGGAGTTATTTGTGGTTTTAACTCTTTTTTTAACATGACAAACACTTAGATTTGTAAATCTCCAAGTGATGTAAAACATAGTAAGATGAAAAAGACACACAAATATGAATAAATTATCAGTTCAAAACCCAAATACAGTGAAATTTCAGTTAAATGGAAACACATTAAATCATGTGGAAGTGTTTCAGCTGAAAATGTGAAAAAAATGAACTCCAAAGAGAAAAGGTTTGTGCATTGCAGTAGAAATATATCATTATAATTATTATTTTATCGTCCAGCTTTTTTCTGCCGTTACTAACAAACTGATGACATACGGGTACGACGTGTTCATCTCGAGTCTGATGTATTTATTTGCACTGTGTCTGTGGGTGAATGTACTTCTATATGAGATTGTCTTAACATTTCACTATGAAGCTGTAAACTGGTGCATGTTTCTGTCACCGGTGTGTCCATATAGTCACTGGAACTGCCATGAATCCAACTCCATCATGCTAACTGGAACAAATCAGTGTTTTGTTTTTTTTTAATTGTGGATTTCCTCTTGGGTTTGATGTTTTTTATAGTAAATGTGTAACATAGTAAAAAAAAAAAAAGCTTATGTTGTGTCTGCTTTTGGTTTAATGCTAAGGTCTAAACCTGGAAAACTCAGGGTAAAAACATGTTAATAATAGTATATCAATGTTTTTTAGTTTTTGTTTGTTTTTACTTTTTTCATTTCACTGCCTGTTGACGTGGTTGAAGCTTTGTGACAGTTTTGGGGGCATGTGATGCTAGGTTTGTTGTCAACTGAAACATGATGTGACTGTATTCATTGTTGATATTTTGCAGTTTTGTGATAATAAACCAGTGTAGACCAATATCTGGACTGGATGGGTGGGAATTTTACAACAAGGAAGTGTTTTTTTTTTTGTTGAGCTGTCTGATCTGTTAGACTCGTACTGTTAGAACAGACAACACAACTGACCTTTACTTGTTTACAGGTCAGTTAGCTTCTCTTAAGTAGAGCTAAGTTAGTTAGCAATGAGTGAATACCATATAATAAAGGTAGCTAGTTAGCAAATAGTGATTAGCATATAATAAAGATAGCTGGTTAGCAATGAGTGATTAGCATATAATACAGGTAGCTGGTTAGCAATGACTGATTAGCATATAATAAAGTAACGCCAAGAGAATCTAGCCGAGGAAGCTGGATAGTGGAGCTCCACACCTCCACTTCCATTCAACACACATGACCTCCACTCAGGGTTAGGGTTAGGGTTAGGAATAGGGCAATGGTTAGGTTTAGGGTTAACGCCAGGGTTCCCCCCCAAACAAATCCTTATTGAGAACTCTCATGCATACAGAACATTTAAATATAAAAAACACAAGATGTCATAAAGTTAAATCCAAATTCTACAGTTTGGATATATTCATCAAATTTTAATATAAAAGCCTTAAAGTTTGGGAGTGTTTTAGTATATTTACTTTTATGTAAATTACATTTACTATATAAAATTATCAAATTAATGATAAATTCCGGATAACACGTGTCATATTCAAAATACACAAGTACATCCTGAGATGTTAACTTTACATTCCTTTTACATTTCAACATAATGACGTTTTCAACTATAAACCAAAAGTTAAAAGAAGTGAAATTAGAAGTGGTTTCAGGATTAGCGTTACAGAAGTTACATATTTTAATTAATGTCAGAAAATCTAGATAAAATAGCGTTTATATAAGATCATGAGATGTATAATTTAAATTTTATTCGTAATACAGAATTTAATAGGTAATGTCCATGCTTTTGGCCACACAATTGGAAAGTTGAGTTCCATCCTCTGGGTTCGGAATAAACCAAGGATTAGGATGACGTTTCTCCGGAAGTGACGTCAGTGGAGCTCCACTTTCACCGTGTTTCTGCAGCTAAACTCATTTTTAGTTTGTCAGTAATTAAAGTTCGCAGTTTTAAGGAACTCATATCGTCTTTTAACTTACACGCTCGGGTATGTGTTAGTTAACAGCTACAGATGCTTTTGGATTCATTTTTTTTAATCTATATTTTACATTTATCGCTGGATTTTAGCTCATTTTGGCTGTTAGCGTTAGCATAACAATAGCTATAATATCATCTCTGCTAGTGACAATCTGTAATTTAGTGTATTCTCAGGTCAATGTATGCAGTCGACAGCTAGTGTAAGCAATATAAGCAGTTGTAACTAATGTACAGGATAATACCAGAGTTCAGGTCTTAAAGTATTTAATCCATACAGACCCAGGGCTACTTATGTGTCAATTTCCAAATGAAATGTTCTATCTTTCAACTTTTTTAACCCATAAAGACCCAAATATCAAAATCATGTACTGATATAAACTGTTTAATATCTTTTGAGCCATTAATCCATGTAAATAATTGGTGTAAAATACAGTTATTCATCTTTTCATGGTCATCAGATATGACCCATTTGGACTGTCAGAGGTTTTGTAGTTACCATGGCAATACTGTCATCTTCTACAACATTGATTCACCAGTAAAACACATGGAGATGGATCAGTGTTAGTGGTTGGAGACACTGGGTTTGTGTTCAGTTAATGATGGGAGTTGCTGAAAGTCATCTTTGGTCTGTTTTCTCTGTTTTTGACATAATCCTCAATTTTACTCAACGTTTCTGAATATCTATATGATTATTAAATGTTGGAAAATAACTGATTTTCACTGAAAAAAATATACAGAAGATAATATTACAATAACAGGCGATAAACCACTTATGAATGGTTAAATATAGAGAAAAGTTTATTTGGGAAGTGCCACAAATGTCACACCGGGTCCTTCTGGGTTAAGCTAAGACTAACTTAAAGTTTACTTCAAGCTTTAGCTTTGTTTTTGCAGGATTAAAATTCTGTAAATAAAAGTATGCATAAGGCAGAATACGAGGAGTCAGAACTAAAAGGTTTCAGTGGGTTAAAGTTAGTGTTAAGAGTCATTCAGTAGTGTCTTAATTTTGTGCTAAAATCCTCCAAAGTTTTTGAATTGCTTAGATATTTGTGGGTGTTGTGATCAATCCGATGTGATTACGTCTGGTTTTCTAATTTATAAACAGCTTCCAACGAGTAAAACTCTTAACATAAAATGTACATAACAAAATTCAGAAATAAAATTTGACTTTAGATGATATTACTAAGACAATTCTTAAAATACTGCAGTGATTATAAACTTTGTGAACTTAACAGGCTAAAATAAACCAGGAATAAATCAGTGAACATTGTCATCACCAGTACACATCAGTAAACATGGAATCACAGAACCAGGACAAACATACTCAAACAATACCACCAGTCTATGAACATTGGTGCAGTGAAGGTCATATGGTCTGAATTAAAGAGTTTAAGAGATGGAGTTCACACGGTTTTCATGCTCTGCTTATTTCTTGGACATATCTGGTCATTAAAACAGTTATAAAACATTAAATCTCATGGTGGTGTGTTCAATGTTAAATATTTCTCATATATTTGAGAAGCTGGATTTGGTTTTAACACTACAGATTCATGTGTCATTAAACAGACTTTTAAAGGTCAATAGTTGAACATATTTTGTCTACCATCCACTGATCTCTGAGGCAGATTTTATTTATATTTTTTCTTTTTTTGTTGTATTGATCATTTCTTTCCTGCATCTTTTTATTATACTTAAATGGAACAGCTGTAACACACATTAATTTCTCCCTGGGATCAGTAAAGTATCGGATTCTGATTGAACTCTGTCTTTCCGTATCCTGTCACTAGGGGGCGGCGTCAGACTATGTCCTCCCCGGAGATCGAGTCCCTGTCCTGGGGTCGGATGACAGTGAAGGGATGCTCCTCCACATATAAGGACTGTAAGGTGTGGCCCGGAGGGAGCCGGACCTGGGACTGGACCGAGACCGGGACTAAGGTGAGGACAGAACACAATGGACCTGGACCCGGCCTGATGACTGGGGTCTGGATCTGGTCTGGGGTCTGAATTTGGTCTGGGGTCTGGACCTGGTCTGGGGTCTGGATCTGATCTGAGGTCTGGATCTAGTCTGGAGTCTAGACCTGGTCCTCAGACTCATTACAAAGAGGATAAGAAAAACGTTCCCAACACCACGATCCTATAAAAACACTTTTTAATTTGATGTTTAATCCGGTTTTCAGTTTCAGTTCAGGATTCAATGTTCTTTAACCCCTTCATTCCCACCAGATCACTGGGAATCCAGTCTTTTATTAATGTTTTTTTTTCAACATTCTTTTTATTGGAGTCAAGGTGAAAGACAAGTGAGTCGTACAAGGAAAAACACTATTTTTGGATTTTCCACATAACATGCACCCTGCCCTACAACATTCCAGGTGTCGCATCCCACACTAAGACTTTTAAATAAGTTAACAAATAAAAGCAATAATATTATGTGATGTATTATGTTTTGTTGCTCAGGACAAGAAGGACAAAGTATAACAAAAAACACTGATAATATTAAATAATAATATCAGTGGGGTTTTTTTTTAGTTATTGTTCAGTAAGTTCACCTTTACTAGTTATGACCCACTCCTAAAAACCTCAGCTCCCCATTTTATCAACTCCACTGCTTTAGAAAGTGTGGATTCCTGGGTCAACGCAATAGTTTCCTTTAAACGAGGTCATTTTGTTCTTGTGGTTCTCGGTAAATAGGACAAAATTAACAGTATAATTAAGTGGAAGGAACAGGTTAAAATGTTGAAGTTAAATCACAGATATTTATTTTGTCCTGTATTTATCAAACCACAGTGTTGTGATGACAAAAGAGTTTATTATCAGTATTGTGACCTGTTTTATTTATGATATTTACAATTATTTATTCACAGTTTGGTTTTTTTTACCTGACTTTCCTTCTCAGTCGTGGTTTGTGTTTTTTTCATCTGCTCATAAATGGATCCACGTTCGTCTGTACATGTGTCTTTACATCATGTTTCAGGTTTTATGTCCAGATTGTGATGATATTAAACTCTTTGTGTAGCATGTCCCCGGTGTCCAACCGGCCGATGTGGACGAGGTCCTGAAGGCGGGCGTGGACACTCTGGTGATTGGCCGAGGCATGAGGGCGGAGCTACAGGTCAGGGTTGGACATGTCTTTATTTATTTAACCCTCATGTGTCACGATGGACGTTTTTGTCCACTTTGGTGCATTTTTCCTCTTCTTCTTCATTATTTTGTCCATTTTATGGAACAATTATTGTAACCGAGTCTCTCTGTTGACAAAGTTTAGAAGCCTAACTTTAATTTTTTTTCTAATGTTTTAAATCATCAGAACCCTCTTAAATCATTCAGGACCAAAATGTCCACTTTACAGATTCATATTTTTTCTACATTTTCCTGCATAAACCTCTTAAACAACTTTCAACATTCAATCACTTTAATGATTTTAACCCATTAAACGCAACTTTGATGATTTGAAGTCAGTATTATTACGTACTATGAAAAAACACAAAAATTTAGTTATTTTCCCTATAACAAAAGCGTGGTTGGTGGGGTTGGGGATGTTTGTTTTTTTTTTAAATCAAGTCTTGGATTTGTCAAATATTCACTGAAATATTGACTTTAGTACATTGTAAGTTTTTGTGTAGAATCAGACGATGAGTTATTCAGGACAAAAATGTCTGAAAACTGCCTTAAAATACTATAGATTAACGTTTTCTGCTTTTTTGGGGTCAAATATTTTCTCAAACTTTAGTACTGATTGAAACTTGAAGAATTTTAACCCATTAAATGTCAATTTGATTATACATCATTTACTTTTTTTTTTTTTTTTTTTTTAGAAATTGTGACTTAATTTGATTTAACGTTACAAATGCACTAAATGAAAATGCTGAAATCAGAGGCCACAGGTTTGTTTTCATCTATAGGATTTTATCAAATCAAAGACATGGACATGTTAGTGCATACTTACCCAGAATCCTTTGCATCAGAGTCCAACAGTAAAGAACATGACCTTCTCAGTTTCCATCGTCTTTGTGTTTGTCCATGTGGTTCATTGGACGATTCAAAGGTTGTGGGTTTGAGTTCTGTCAGAGCACGAAGAGGAAACCATTAAAACCATGAAACCCTGCAGAAGGAGAGACGTCAGAAAAATGGAGAGATTCTTACATAAAAAGAATAAAAATGTGTGTTTAGAACAATTACTTCTGTTGGTTTGGTCTGTGTTTCATTTGTTCATTAAAAACAACAGAAATGAAGAAAAAAAAACCACAAATTCGAGAAAGAATAGTATTTAAGTTCATAAATACTCCAGATGTACTTAGACCTAAAATACTGGAATTAAAAACATTAAAATACAAGTTAAATTACAAAACTATATCTTACATCATACATTATTTTAAATTAAATCATGTTACAGGTGAGTTTTTATATCATTTTGACTTATATTAATAATTGAAAACCAACAACAAATGAATCAACCATATAACTGATATTTATATAGAATAAAAGAATTGGAATTACATGTTTAGTGAAATGTCCGTCCTGACGTTAAACTATTTTAATATTATTTTTAAATTGCTGTCTTTGACTGTTTTAAATCTTTATTTTTGTCTGTGTTTTTATAACTGATCTTTTATTTTGTAATAAACCCTGCATATGAACTGTTTTTCATTCTGACCTTTGACCTGTCGTGTCCTGGTTTCGTCCCAGGTTCCATCATCCACTGTGGACTACGTGCGGCAGACGGGGGTGGAGCTCCACGTCCTGAAGACGGAGGAAGCCGTGGCCCAGTACAACAGACTGGCGGTCCGAGGGGCCAAAGTGGGCGGAGTCTTCCACTCCACCTGTTGAGGACGTCACGAGGGATCGAAGGGATCCGACAGAAAAATATAATGTCTGTCCACGTGTCCGTACTCAGTGGGTCACATGACCAACCCGTGATCCTTACCACGCCTGTGAAAGCTGCGTCCATTCCAGACAAGTCGGCGTTCACCAATAAACTCGCATTTCTTGAGAACGTAGGCGAAGAAAGATGAATGACATGGAAATAACCAGGAATCAGTTACAGATGGAATACAGTGCAGGGTTTTTCAACATCGACACGCTGTGGAATCATTTCTAATCACATTAAAAAACTACATTTCCCACCCATCAGCTGTGTTCTCCAGTTCTATCACTGGAACTTTAACTTTCAGGAGCCACATTTAGCCCAATTTAGACCAGTAAAATAATGGCATAATCGATTAAAAAAATTACAACTCCTTTTCTTTTTTTTTCCCTCAATATTTTACTACAAAAAAAAATTCATTACATTATGAAAATATTTGCATTTTTAAAAAGTATATGAATAACCTGAAAAAATGAAATTTCATTAGAAAACAGTCATTTTGACAATATTTTGCCTCAACTTATTATTTATATATGTGCATTACACACAATGTTACACAAACATGTGGTAACAGGCAGAATATTGTTAAAATTGCTCATTTCAGGTTCATATTTGTTTTTATATATGTATTGCATTTTATTGCGAAAAGAGTTTGTAAATGTAAATATTTTTATAGTATATTATTTTTTACTTAAATTTTTTTGCACATGATTCTTCAAGAAGAAAAGTTGTAGTCATTATTTATGGGTTATTATGTTATTATTTTACTGTAGATCACACTGGTCTGTATGTGGAACCTGGACTAAAATAATTTTGACAACTTTGACTGTTAATGTCTTCAGGGTCATTTTTGCGTTTTCACCCTGGGGCTGGATTGGAACCTTTGTCAGGCTGGATTTGCCCCGGGCCGCATGTTTGAGACCCCTGCTCTAGATTCTGAAAAAACCTCAGTGCACTTCCACCGAAATTACTCAGTAAAAGAACTTTCCCTGGATCCCAGACTTTCCCTGAGAAATGTCCCTAATAGGGGACTGGACTTGTCAGATTCCCCAGAATCCTTGGGGGCGGGGCTGTGTGATGAAGAACGCTGATTGGTGGAACACACGTTCAGTGTTCCACACTTCACTGTTTAATCCAGTGGCGTCTGTGAGCGTGTTTATTCCACTTCTACAAGATTCACTTCATTTGTGTTTTGATAATTTGGAAATAGAGCAATAGAATAGAATAGAATAGAATAGAATAGAATAGAATAGAATAGAATAGAATAGAATAGAAGTACGGTACTTTATTAATCCCAAATTGGGAAAGTGGAAGAGAGGAGAATACTCTGTCCATCTGAATACAGTGGATCATAAACGAGTCTGATCTGAATACATTTTTGAAGAACTTTGAGGTGGAAACATAAACCACAGAGATTAACAGGAATTCATTTACAAGGGAAATAAATTCCTGGTAATTAATCTTCCTGGGAATGTTGGTGGAAAAGGGGCTTCTGTCCCTGTCTGCTCTGACACACATGGACTCTGTGGAGTATTCATGCACGGCTTGGAAATTCAATAAATAATTGATGTAAAATGCAGTTTGTCATCTTTTCACGGTCGTCAGATATAACTCATTTGGACATTCAGAGGCTCTGTAGTTACCATGGAAACACTGTCATTGACAATGTTGAGTCACCAGTAAAACCTACTGAGTTTGATAGATGACAGTGAATGGAGACACTTTATGTTCATATTAATCCATAAAGAACCAGCACTACTATTGAGTCAGTTCCCAAATTCTTTTTCTATATTTAACCTTTTTTAACCCATAAAGACTCAAACATCCACCATCTACCAAAACCATCTACTGATATAAACTTTAATCTCTGTTGATCCACTAATCCATGTAAACAACTGGTGTAAAATACAGTTATTAATCTTTTCATGGTCATTTGGACATTCAGAGGCTCTGCAGTTACCATGGAAACCCTGTCATCTTCAACACTGATTCACCAGTAAAACCCCATGGAGTTGGATCAATGACGGTGGATGAACACACTGGCTTTATGTTCAGGTAATGATAGTTTTGCTGAAAAAGACTTCTTCAATTTTCTCTGTTTTTGATATATTAACCCTTTTATGAACATCTGCTTGATTAATCAACTAAATGTTGGAAAATACCTGATTTTCACTGAAAAAAGAAAAATACAGAAGATAACATTGCAATAAATTATAGTAAACTACTTAAGGACGGTTAAATATAGAGAACATTTTATTTGGGAAGTGCTACAAATGTCACACTGGGTCATTATGGGTTATTGATATATTTGACTAAAGAGTCACTATTTTTTTGGTTTTCTATGTTCTGATAATAACATTTGAATTTTTTTGAAAATGTTCTTTTATGAACACCTATAGCATCAGTGATTTAAAGATAGTAAAATGCCTGATTTATACTGATAAATACAGAGTATAATAGTACACAGATTAAAATAATATAGTGCAGGGGTGTCAAACATGTGGCCCGGAGGCCAAATCCAGCCAGCAGGATGAATTAATGAAAAATTACAGAATTAAAGATACTAACAATCAAGGATGTCAAAATTATTCAATGAATTCAATTCAATCTAAAATGGATCAGACCAGTAAAATACTATCAATAAACTACAATGAAAACCACATTTTTTTTCTGTTTGTTTTAGTGTAAAAAAAAAAAAAAATGCAAAAGGTTTCCTACAGACTAGCCTTTTATTTAAAAAAAAAAGTGAATTAAGAGTAATTTTAACAATAATCTGTCTGTTATTAAATGTTTAATGTATTTGTAGATCCACAGTGATCAATAAGTTGTAACAAACATGTAAAAATGAGAAGTGGAGGAAAAATAGTGGCATATAACTTGTTAATAATTTTCATTTTGTTCATGTTTTTTCACATTTCTCTTAAAGAATAGTTTGTAGATGTCGAGATTTTGACTGTATAATTGTACTTTAAAAAAAAAAAAACCTCTAAAACATATAAGTTAGACATAAATTTTTTTGGAATTTGTTATTTTTTTACTGGTCACTGGTCACTTCACTGGTCACTTCAGACCAAATTTGGCTGAATGTGGCCCCTGAACTAACATGAGTTTGAGACCCCTCATGTACGTCTACAGTCGATGTACGTCAGTGTATGGGTGCAGTTCTCCTTCCACACCAGCGGGGGTGCTCGTCTTTACTACATCTGTATAAAACAACTGAAGAAGGGTAGCTCTTCAACATCTTTAGACTCAGTGAAGATCGTTCTGTGGAAGCTGAACCGAACCGACCCCAGCATCTGACACTGTCTTCGTTCACTGAAACGGTCCACATCCGGGTCTAGCTCCGTTCCGGGTGCAGCTCGGATTCTGTTCTGGTCCGAGGGTCTCTCTTCGTCCTCCTTCACCCGCCCTCAGCTTCACCCGGGTCGGACCTGCGGCTCCCGTCGACGCCCGGGCCCGGTTCTTCATGGTTCTGCTAAAGAGCCTCCCTCCGCCCACCGAGGGTGTCCGGCATGAGCAGGCCGAGACCACGGCGGTGCTGGACGGGAAGCGGCTCGGTTGCGGGACGCTCTACGTCGCGGAGACGTAAGTGGTGCACGTGGGGCTGTGTTTAGCGTGGTGTTTAGTGTAAAAACTGGCCGTTACAGACGGGGTTCAGTCGTCAGAGTCATATTAAGGCTTTAAGGTGTTTAATGCGGACGTTTTATTTCCACTTCAGTGACTTATACACCCGTAAACACCCGTCCTGTCACCCGCCACTCCGAACCGGTGCACTTCCGGTACAGCCGGAAGTTGTAATGTTAAGGGACACAACCTTTCAAAGTAAAAGCAGGGTGTTTTGGTTTGGCACGTTTCCCTCAGTGGTGGAATCATGTGGATCATTTATCAGACCCTTGAATGAGACACTGATTTGTCTTTGCTGTATTTAGAAAAAAAAAAAAGATCTGACATTACCTCTCCTGTTTAATATTTTACACACCTTGTATTGTTGCAAGAGATAGACTGACAAAATTAATGCTCTGTTAGGTTAGAGATAGTGGATTTTTATAGGGTAATATAACAATGGTATTCTTAAAAGGTTAAATTTACTTCTGTGAAAAACATTTTAGTTTAGTTGATCTTTTTTTTGTAGAAACTGGAAACAAATGTTAGCATCGATGTTCAAGTTATAAATACTTTAAATGCCTGAATAGAAATCAATGCATCTGAATAACTAAATGCCTAGATCAGCCTTAAAATAATAAATCAATAAACCTGGAGCTAACTGTAATAAATAGTTCATTTGAGGGGTAATTTTTTACTTGGTCATTATTGAAGTCAGTATTTCAACTCGTTTGGCTTTAATCACACAGAGTCGGGTTTAAATTGTGCTTTTAAACTCCTTGACCCCTGTTGGTCTTTGCTTTCCAACCCTCATGTAAAATGTCAGTTGGAGTCGATTGATATTAGTTTCAGGAAGTGGCACAAATTATTTTTATGCATTCTTCTTATTTTAGTCATTCTTAGTTTCACCTGAATGTCTCAGATGATATCTCATGGTCTTGCGTTGATCCGTGCAGTTGCTCAGACTCTAAACTCTTTTGTGTTTGTGGTTCCAGGCGTCTGTCCTGGTTCGACGGTTCAGGTCTGGGCTTCGCTTTGGAGTATCCCACCATTGGCCTCCACGCCATCTCCAGAGATGTCAGCGCTTTCCCTCAGGAGCATCTGTACGTCATGGTCAACGGAAAACTGAGCGGTGAGAGGACGTTTACTACCTGTACCCAGGAAACCTGAAACTTAACAGGAAGAGTTCATCAACCGTTTGTTTTTCATGATTTTTAACGGCATCCAGTTCTGATAGATTTGACAAAAGTTTATTCAGTTTTATCCACTGGATGAAAACATTTGTAAAACCTGAGTTGAAACATCCATCAGTGACTTTTATTGGACAGAAAGGTACAGGTTATATCGTGCATCTTCATCTTTTGTCTCTATTTTCATTTCAGATGAAAATGAGGCAGAGATGTCTGAAAAAGCAGAAGATGAAGACGACGACGATGAGGACGACGACAGCGGTGACGACGAAGAAACGGTGATCACAGAGATTCGATTTGTTCCCAGTGACAAAGCAGCATGTGAGTGACGCAAATGAGAGGTTTAGGAAGGAAATGTGGAGACAAACGGAAAGATGATTTTAAAAACAGTCGATAGTTGACACTTCAATGGAAATTATTATTAAAACTAAAATGCTACAAATATGATCATAAACTGTAATTGACAAACATATTAGACCACCCTATGTTTTCTTTGATTTCTTGTTCATTTTAATGCCCGGTACAACTAAAGATACATTTGTTTGGACAAATATAATAATAACAACAAAAATATCTGATAGTAGTTTAATTTCAGAGCTGATATCTCTCCATTTTTCTTTGTTTTCTTGATAATAACCAAAACGCAACAGTTCTTACATCAATATCTATGACATTGTACTGACAAAAACAGAGCTTTTTAGACATTCCATGTTTTCTTTTCTGTTTTAGTCACATGATACACACAGTATTTGATTGCATAGCCATTGTTTGATGACTTTTGATGGTTTAATAATTTTTTCTCTAACTGTAGGCAGCTAATAGCAGATCATATTTGACTAATAATTGGATTGTACATAACCTTTCTATATTCTTGTATTGTTGAATAATTAGTTCCTTTAGAATCATGGACTTAAAGTGTCACACATGCAAGAAAAAATGTAATTATTAAAGTGAAAAGTGCATATATATATATACATGTATGTATATGTGTCATTAGTATAATTTTACATAGTCAGTTATATCTGATACTGAAATTTTGTAAATGGTTCCATAAAATAAGCTAAAGCTAAAAATTTAGCCTATTTGAGAGATGATAGGTGAAACTTAAATTATTTAACGCTGTTCATTTTCGGTTGATCTGGCCCTTGTTTAGATCAAAAGATGCAAAATGATGAAAATAATAGAAATGACGAAGAACCACAATCTGATTTTATGATTCAGGGCTTATTTTTTGTCACTTTAATGTTAATTTAAACAAAAATAATTCAAATAAGTCTGAGTTTTTATTTAAGCAAAAAAAGAAAAACAAAATATTGTATGGGTAGAACTAGTAACATATGTGGGTTGCTCCTAGTGGACGTCTAAGGGGGAAAGAGTTAAGGTGGGAAATGCACCATTTATCGTGTGTTTGAATCCATCCTTTGACGTTTTGTGCGCTTGTGTTCCACCTGCAGTGGAGTCCATGTTCTCAGCCATGTGCGAGTGTCAGGCGCTTCATCCCGACCCCGAGGACGACGACTCCGACAACGACTTCGAAGGAGAAGAGTATGACGTGGAGGAGGCGGGTGAGGTCACACCGGACATGATCTGTTCAGGTTTTATGATGCCTTCAGGTGCTGTCGGAAAGATGAGTCTTTCCGCTTGTGAATTTGAAATTACTAGTGCGATGCTTTCAAGTGCTTTAGCTGTCATACTTTTTTGCACATTGTGTGTGTGTGTGTACTACGAATGTGCAAAATCATCAACTAACAGCAGCAGAAATCCAATTAAACATAAACTCAACAAAATAAACTAAACTGGACAAAATAATCAACAAAAAGAACAAAATAATTAATAAATTTGACAAAATAATCAACAAAAAGAGCAAAACAATCAACAAATTAAACAAAATAATAAATTAAATAAATAAATCAACAAAAAACTAAGTTAAAATATGCAACATATT
>JAPTGZ010000006.1:38939747-38951037 GCA_029814645.1 Fowleria isostigma | reverse complement strand
GGCCAGGTCATCATTGAAAATGAGAATTGGTTCTCAATTGACTTACCTGGATAAATAAAGGTTAAAAAAAAAAAAAATGGTATCAATGATCTTGTGCTTCAGGTTGTTGATGTCCCGTATCTTTGTTCCATCCATCATATCTTTAACATGACCCCATAGAACAGTGTTCCTCAAATCTGTTCGCCAAGGACCAGTGTCCCGCTTGTTTTAGATATTTCCCTCTTCCACACATCTGGAAGCCATTACATCATTATCAGGCAGAGCTGGTTGATGAGTTGATCATTAATTGAACCCGGTGTGTGGAAGAGGGAAATATCTAAAACATGCAGGATACCGGCCCTTGACAACTGTATTTGAGGAACACTGCCATAGAAAGAAATCCAGGGCAGTGATATCTGGTGAGGGAGGTGTCTAGGGAATCGGACCATCCCTTCCAATCCACCGATCTGCAGATATTTGGACTGTTTAGAACCCACCAACATGCAGAACCCAATGTAGTGGTGCACCATCTACCTGGAAAATGATGGTTGATTGAAGGTCACCCAGGTGCAGGGTAGGCAACCCCACTCCCTACCCCTGTTGTAAAGCGACTTTGTGGACACCCTGTATAACTATAATTTGTTTTGTTTTTACTGTTACTGCTTGTTATGCTGCCTCTTGTCATTGATCTACTTGGTCAAATAAATATTACACAAGAGCAGAGATAGTTGTTCGTCCTCTCGAGGTGATGAGAACAAGCACAAAATTTGTTCTGACCACGACATTTTATACTTCACAGCAACTGGAGTGCAGAAATTGTGGAAAATTTTTTGCTTTTCCGCATTAGCCATGTCCACTTCAAAAGCCTGACCAATTGCACAATAGTCCTCCGACACAGTAGGAAAAAAAAGTTCTGTCCTGACAGTTTGTTGAGAATAAGCATTTTATTTCTCACAAGACAAAATGTCTCTGTTCTTGCGGAGTATGTCACAGGCTGTATACGATCTCTGAGAACGTGAGGTCTGATCTCTGTTCTCTGATTGGCTGTTCCAGGCGCAGACAGGCCAAGCTGCAGAAGGAGTTGGCCGACGCTGCCAAGGAGCCCCTGCCCATTGACCCGTCAGTACCGTTTTCTACTTCCTCTGTTTGTGCCCATGTGACCCTAGTCACACTCACCCATCAGTCTGTTTCCTCCTCAGGGATGATGACATCGAGGTCCTGGCAGAGGATTCTGGGAAAGGAGGCGGGGAGACGTCACCAAACAGGCCACTCAGTCGGACCCCCAGGTGAGGCCATTTATTTATTGCAACCCAGTTTATGGAAATGCACATAATTAGGATTTTCTCTTCTGCAAATTTTTAAAGGTTTTTTTCACATCTGACATTTATAAGTGTTCCATGTAGTATTAATATTCCAAACTCTGGCTGTCAGGGCTCAGTCTAGAACCGGAACACACTTCAGACCAAAACCACCAATGAACCAACCCTGTGTATTCACAGACTGTATCAGTCACTGAATATAGTATAAAGCTCATTGGTAAAACCACTATTAAAGACAGTAAAACTAAACTGAAAGGTGGATGAAATAGAACGTATTGTCTTCACACAAATGTATTATCGTATCATCAAGTTTTCTTCAAGCTAAAACTCGTAGACGCTTATTTTAACAGTCAAAATAATAAGTGTGTCTTATAATGTTGATGTGCTGCATCAGCTGATTAGTTTGCATTATTGCGCAGTTAGCTTAGCTTTGTTTTTACACAAAATAGCCACAGTAAAACAACAAATCACTTCTGGTTTTCTATATGGTTTGTGTTGTCAATAACGGAACTAAAGATCTGTTTGGAATCCAACAAACAAGGTTAGAATTGTCACTGTTTTGCCTGAATTGTAGATCAGCAAATGGTGACTTAGCAAAGACAAGAGCATCCCATAATAACTTTATGTTGTCATAAGTCTCAAATTCAAAGACTGAGGGTGAGTCCTGAGCCAACTAGTTAGATCAAACTGTAATCATGGCGCCCAGCCGGTCTGCGATGTGACATAAAAGATCTAAACTCAGAACTCCATCCTCAGCTGCTGTCCAGCTCCCAGCAGCCCTTGCTCTCATGCATCAGTGAAGCACTGCTGGCCCCAGGGCACTGTGATGAATACTGTTCAGTAAAGATGTACCTAATTGTTCATTGATGATCTGCAGTAAGAAGATCTCCCAGCCACCCCCCGGTGGCCTTCTGGACTCCATCTCCAACATCTTTGGGTAAGTGTCTCTCTGTCTGTCTGTGTCCATGTCTCCGTCCGTCCATCTGTCTGTCTGTGTGTTCACCGTCCATCTGTCTGTGTGTCTGCAGCGTGTCTGAGTGTGTTCAGCCTGGACTCCTCCCTCCACACTCCAGGTGAAGGACCAAGTATGCTCACCTGTTTGCACTGTCAGCAGCTTGATTGACAGACTGTGGGCGGAGCCACAGGCAGGAACTTTAGTCATGGACCAAAGACCTTTAAGACATAATGCAAACTTACAAACAAAAACAGTCACACTGCTGAAGTTGGGTTAAGGTTCATCAGTTGAGGTGTTTGAGGTGATTCTCCTCTTTTCATGCTCTTCAATTTATCCTGGAGTCTGAGAAGAGAAGCAGAGGCTGATGGGAATAGTTGATGATGCAGAGTGATTCTTCAGCATTACCCCAGAGTTTCTACTTCGCTTCTTAAACAGAACCATGGTATGTGTGTGGACCTGGTTTAATGATGTCTAAAAGCAGCAGAAGCACCCATTTGGACTACAGTAGTTAAATTTAAAAAAACAAAATTTAAATCTTTTCAAAGAGTTTATTGAGCAGAGATTGAAACTTCCATGATTCAAGGTTAACAATATATCTTATTTTGTCTTATCTTAACAGAGCTTCTGCTTGGTGAAGCTTTTATTTATTATTTAAAACAGGGATGTTTTAATTGATTTTTCTTCTCCCATATCTAGACCATATTAGACCAGATCTTAAACTACTATTTATAGACCAGTTTAATCTGATTGACAGATCTTCCCACACAGGCTAAAGAGGTTTAAAGCAGTTGCTGATGAGCCTTGATTTAACTGTTGAATCAGTTCTGAACTTCAGAGTCATGGAGGATAAAGAAATCCAATCGCACTAAATCTGAGTCGGTTTGGTCCAGTATGGGGTCTGATTGAGCTGCTCACGGTGCAAACACATGGTGATGTTTGTAGTGAAGTGACTATTGATGACAGTAATCTGATACTAAATCATTAATGTTGATTGTTGTTGTGCTGTGAGGATGCTGTGACCTTTCACCCCAATCCCTAATGATCCTCAAAACCAATCAGCTGCATGTTGCCATGGAGACAGATATCTGTGCCAGCAGATGTGTCCCAGTCCTGAGTTTGTGATCAGTTTGTTGAGATATAAAATCATGGAAGAATTAAAAGTGGTAATGGTGTTTATGAAGGTGAAACTCAGCCATGAAGGAGGGTCAGTGAAGCCTCGACATTTTTAATAAGATGGTTTTAAAATCGCAAACATCCACATACATTCACAGCACTGTTAAAATTGAGTGATTCCAGTGTTTGTTCATCTCGACTCAGTTGCATAAGGTCACATTCATTTATAGAGATGAGTGGAAACTAATTACAGAAACTAAACAATGTCAAGCAAGAGTTCAAAGTGTATTCATTAAAATAGAAACCACAGAACCTCTGAAACATTCACAACCAGCAGATTACAACAGACATTTACTATTTTTAAATAAGACTGCAATGATTTTTTCGCAACTGCATTAGTCAACAGGTCGTTAGTGACGTCATTCACTTTTGTTTAAGGAAAAATGTTTGATTGCTAATTGCAACTCTTGAGCATTTGGTTTTTTGTTTTTATACATTTTGTTTGACACTGGAATTGTTCTGCACAAAATGCACTTTTTCCAAGGGAAAAAAGTGTTTATTGCTGACTTGATATTTGTTGAATATTGAATTAAATATTTGTTCAACAATCTTTGTTATGCTGTAATAAATATAAGCCATGCTTTTTTTTTTTTCCTTTAGTTTAGTTTATTTTGAGCTTATGCACTCCTTGTACAGTGATAATTACATATACATGTAAAATGTTTAACACTGTCCATACCTGTGTAATTGGAACAAAAATGAAAAGGGGAAAAATAAAAAGATGAGAATGCCATATGCTGAAAGTATGCACATGAGGAACCTTACATGAAGTCCACATATAGAGTTGTACATCCAGAACTGTACATGAAGAATCAATCAATAAGGGGCTTTATTGTCATTACACATTACACAAGCAACAGAGCCACGAAATTTCATACAGTACACCTCCAAGAAACAAAGAAGACATAAAAATCACAGGGAGTACAGGATAGTGTACTGGCCATTGGAGAGAAAAGTGTCAAATACGAGGGTCAGGAAGATGGAGAAAAAAAGACCAACATCACATTGCATGCAATATCCAATATGCTATTGGGAACAAAACATCTTCAGCAAATGGCACAAATAATTAAAGACACAACATGAGCAACATTGTGTGATGGATTTAGGGCAAAGTAAGTCAGGGGTGACCAGTGAGGATAAAAAAGCAGCACACAGACCAAACTGGCGCACAGCATGCATTCCCATCCAACGTCGTTCATATGATGCATATGAAAGCATATGTACACAAAAAAATATGTTGACTTGTAGCTTGTGCATATAAAACTATACATTGTGAATTTTACAAATGCGCATATAGCAATTATAATGCAGAACATTGTGTGTACACAGCAAACAATACACATTATTCTACCACACAAGTCCCCACTAGTATACCACCTCTGAAGAACAAAAGCCCGAAAGAGAGTGAGGATAAACGGAGCTTATTTACTTCCACCCCCAGTTTCACCACCTAACAAGTATGGTTGATATTTGGGTTAGAAACTTTCTGTGTCGATACATTAGTACACCTAGTTATCAACATATATTTAGTTTCTTCTTTTTGTGTTTTTGTTTGTTTGCAGTTGATAATCTGACTAGTCGTCAAAGTAGACAATGACTGGTCGATTATTGAAATAGGAGCTGCAGCCCTCAATGAACACTGACCTTCACTTTCATAAAGCAAACACTTAACAGAGTTAATTCTGTTTGTCCTCGACCCTGGTGAACATGAAGTTTTGTGAATTTGAATCTCCTGAAATGGAGTTGGTTGATGCATTTTTCCTGTAAATCTCATAAAGCATGTTCAGACTGCAGTTGTTAATTGGACTTCATGACACTGCACATCAATCATATCTGTCAAGACTGACAGATGTGTTAACAATGTTATTTCATTCCAATGGCTCCTTTTACTGGGTTGGATGGATTAAACACCGAGTGAACATTTTAGTCATCAAAGCTGATGTGTTGAAGCAGCAAAACGAATAATGTAAGGATTTGATTGCCTTTGCCTTTAAATAAGATGTAACTGTGATGAATGGGTCAGAGTATCTCCATAAGAGCAGGTGTTGTTGGTCTACAGTGGTTAATAAAGCTTGTCCGTGGATGCACCGTAGTTTGTCTGTTTTCACTTAATTATGTTCATTTTATTCATGATAATGATTTTGTTGTGTAATTTGGTCAGTTTTTGTTCACTGGCTTGACTACCATGTTCTTCTCCATTTTTAATTGTTTTATTGGCCAGTATGGTCAGTATTTGTTTTGTTTTTTTTATTTTGTTTGATATTGTTCATCTGTGGGAGGTATTGGACTAGTAAATGCAATCCATGGAGGTCCGCCTCTCTACTTCCAGGATCTGTTATAATGTTCTGCTCCCATAGATGTTGGATTGTTTGAGATCCAGTTGTTGTTGATGCTTTTGGTCGTACAAACCGCTTTACATTGGGAATAATCAACAAGAGCAGGAGATGCAATTGCTCACTTCAACTGTCAGTCATTCAGATCTTTACTCTTGAACATTTTTGCTGTTTCTAACATCAGGGCTGCATGATTAAACAATTTTAAATCAAAATAGAATTTTTGAATTAGGCCATTTTTTAAAACAGGGGGATCTTCAAATCGTTTTTATCTCTGTTGTGTCTCTGGGCTGCATGCCTCTGGGCTACCGTAGGGTCCTCCTCCTGTGAGAGTGGTCTTTCACAGAATTCCATGTAATGACCACGGACCTTAAATCTGTGATGGCATCATGGAATTACAGAGCCCCGGCTTGGACTCCATGTCTGGCACAGAGTCTTAGGTCATAACTGGGCTCTGCATCCGACAACAGCCGTCCGCATCTGGCATCCAGCTATGATTATCTTCATAATCACTCATATTACGTGGTCCACACGCATGCATGATTGATGCTTGTCACTGACTTGTTGGTATAACTCCTGCAGATCACAAAATGACATGTTATGACTCATCTGTATGTGCACAAGTCAAAAGGTATGGTAGCCCCCCCCCCCCTCATCTGCGGATCTGTGTGTACCTCTGAATTCTGTTGTCTTGTGTAGTTTTATCCAAAAATCAAGTTTTTAGAGGAAAAAAAAAAACGGAGTTTATTTTTTTCCAAAATCATGCGGCCCAAATTTACATGTTCACTTGGTGTCTATTATATATCCACCCACTGATAGGTTCCATTGGGGTCACATCATTAACATTAATTCAGCTTCACTAATGTGTTATATGCACTGTATGTTTTGTTTTTTATGCCTTAAATCTATAGAAAATGTATTTAATGACCTATGGACCAAGTGCATTAAATGGACTATAGAGAGTAGTTGTGGCCTCTGGCACTGGTATCTGTTCACGTAAACCCAGATTTGACAAACTGACCCTCTGAAGCTCTCTGTCCTCACACTAACACCAGGCCAATGTCTGTCTGCTCATCAGCGTTGTGTGGACAGAAAGTCTTCAGTTTGTTGGACTTCACCTGCAGACGCCTTTTCATCTCCCTGTGACGTTCAGATTTAGTTTGGTTGTTTTGTAAAGTTGTGGTCTGGACCCGGTCTAACTGACTCCCGTTCCCTAAGGTTGTATAGATCATACCATCACCCAGTAGCATCAGGCTGTTTCTGTAATGCTCCTCTTTCCTTCAGCAGGCGTCGATCTGCCAACTCCTTCAGCACGTCGCCAGAAAATGCTGAAACGCCGTCAGGGGTGTGTGCCGAGGTCCGAGTCCCGACCACAGCGCTGCATGTCTTCGTAAGTACCTCCAACCATGCCACATCTGCAGCTCTGTCAGCTCCCAAAGATGCACAAATCCAGGACGAAAGGTTTATTATCTCCACCAAGGAGGTTATGTTTTTGCCAACGTTTGTCTGTCAGCAACTTTATGCAAAAACTACTGGATGGATTTCGATGAAACTTTCAGGACATGATGAAAATGACACAAGGAACAATCGATTAGATTTTGGGAGTGATCCGACATTTTACTCTCATCCAAATGTGCTAATAATTAGGTGCGCAAATTTACTCGTTCCACTCTGTATTTCTTGAGTGCCTGGCTCCTCCCCCTGCCACTCACAGGCAGAGCAGGAGAGGGAAGGGCCCCCCTCCCTCTGCTACCCAGTACGGTACCGGTGCCGGCGTTTGTCTTGTCTGTTAGCAACTACATGCAAAAACTACAGGATGGATTTTGAGGAAATTCCAGGATTTATTTTTTTTGTTTTGAGGATTGTTTAACATTGAGAGACAAGACCATTTTCAGCATTTGTGCACATAACTTCACAAAAAAAAAAAAAAAATAGTCAGGGCACTGAAAAAAATAAATGTAAGAATATTACTTTGTGGAAGCATCGGGACGTGTCCCAAAGAAATGAATTGGGGTGTGCGGTGCAGAGTCCGCAACGCTTGTGGACCGTGACATCAAAACAAGCGGCAGTAATAACAGACAGTGCCTCCTATTGTTGAAGTTGCGCATCGATCCCCCCTTTTTTGATGTATTGATTTTTAATCGATTGAAGATATATCCTTACATCCCTAGAGAGTACAATTGCACAGATATCACAATTTGGCCAAAACTTTTACTCAAGCAATTACTCTATGAGGCTAACAATATGCTTAGCTGTCATGGGATTCTCTTTTGAGGAGAAGAATTATCATCTTCTTGGGTTTTGTGCATTCAGGAGGCCCATGACGGTGAGGTAAATGCTGTGAGGTTCAGCCCTGGCTCTCGTCTCCTAGCAACAGGAGGGATGGATCGGCGGGTGAAGCTGTGGGAGGTCATCTCCGGTGAGTTCGACCCTTGACCATCAAAGACCCCCCGACAGTTCAAACTCTGATCACATCAGTCAGAACCAAATCCTGATCCTTGGGTTGTGCAGTGGCGTTGTGCTTAGCACCTCCCACTTCAGCTAGAAGGGTCTGTGTTTGATTCCCAGTTGCTCTGGCGGCTCCTAATGTGCTAATGCTAATGCTAGGGGTTGTGTATTATGGGTAAAATGCAAAGACCTTAATACTGTATGTACATTGTACTCTTAGGGTTAGGGGCTAACCAGATTATAATACAAGAACCAGGATTAAACACAAAATGATCTGAAATAGGAAATAGGAGTCCATCAGAACAATGTCTCCTCCGTGGGTGGAGGGACTATTTCCATGTGTTTCACTCACTGCTGTGCCTGTGAGTGGATATGTTTGTTCACTGTCACTAAAATAAATCGCTGCATTTGAGGAGGGGGATCTGAAATAAAAATATAATTTCCCTGGCCAGGCCAAGTGAGTCTGCACTTCTCCAAGTCTGTGTGTCTGTCTGTGCTCTTTGTCTGTGTGTGAGTATGAGGGGGCGGGGCCAGGCTCTCACATACACACACACAGAGTGAACACAGAGCGGAGACAGAATATCTGCACAGTAAAAAAGTATAATCAGCCAATTTGTGGCCATTGTCGATTAATCGTCGATAAGCTATAATCGAATCGGTCAGGCTTTAGTATGTATATATATATAACACTAGCATGTTAACCTGTGAGGATCCATAGGCTCTATATGTGGTAGTTTTTATGCCGTTGTGTATTTTTGCATGCTATATCACATTTGTCCAGCAGTCACTGCCAAAGTGTTCTGGCCTTAGCAGCATAACTGTAAGACTATTGTATTCCAAAATTACTTTCTCCCAAAATATTGGTCCTATCAACTTGCCGTTTTTGCTACTGTCTTTCTTGACCAAAAATACTTGAGGGTGCCAAAATGCAGCAGTCAGCTCTTTCCAGATTTTGTGCAAATCCCCAGATGCACATACATGCACACAGAGACCATTTGGCTTTTACGATACAGATATTACAAAAGCAATTGATGAGAAGTGTTAATCAGATTAGTTCTATGTACTCAGTGGTTATCAAAGTTTTTGATCACATTGTGGGATCATGTGCCCTCAAGTCATTGTTCCATTTTTTTATCAACTGGAGATGTAAATGTTGTCAAACTGTTGACTGAATATGTGTCACCACAACTGGATGACTTTCAACTAACCATCATTTTCCAGGTAGAGGGTGCACCAGCACATTGAGTTTTGCATGTTGGTGGGTTCTAAATCAAACATTTCCATATCAGTGGATTGGAAAGAATGGCCCAATTCCTAGGATGCCTCCTTCACCAGATATCACTGTCCTGGATTTCTTTCTGTGGGGTTATGTTAAAGATATGGAGGATAGAACAAAGATACAGGACATCAACCACTTGAAGTAAAATATCACTGATGTCATTGACACCACTGATGAGTAGGGCTGGGTAAAAACAGATTTGATTGATTTTTGGCTTGATTTTAGTTTAATTTAGCAAAATCAGTTAATAGTGGATGAGATGGATTTTTCAGAGTGGCAACACCATTACCTGACCCAGGGACTGGCGACACTGAGGCGCAGCCGGCTCTGAAAGGAAGGAAGGAAGAAAGAAAGAAAACACCTCCACAGGAGGTCCTTCCAGCCTCAAAGTTGAACCTGCAGTGTGGACGAACTGGCCGCCCGGTTCCATTCTGTGCCACATTCATTATTTAAGAGTAGATTCATCTATTTACTGCTGAAATGTCATATTTCCTTTCTAATGTCAATATTGATCCCAGTACTGATGTGTTGCATGGCTGTGGTAATGAAATACTCAGGTTACAGCTCAAAATTTTGGTATCACTAAATGAATCTGAATCAATCCATTAATACTGAATCAAATTGATATGGATTGGATCAAATCCTGATTAATTTATTCAGAACCTTATGAATTGAAATCAAACAGATTAAGGAAAGTGGCCATGATACCCAGCCCTATGATACAGCCAACAGGGAAACAAATCCAGGACCATCTTGACTCATGGTCCCATATAGAGGTGGATTAAATGAGGCAAAAAACCCCTTCACTATTTTTCATTTTGTCATAATTTCCACAGATTTGTCCATTCATTTGCTTTAAATTCATTGAATTTTAAAGAAACTTTGTGGACGCCCTGTATATCCAGAGCTAAAACATTTGACCTGCAGAAGAACAGAAAAGGTTTACATGACTTTAATCTGATGACTTTGACTTTACACAGGTTGAAGGTGTGAAACTCATGGTCGTATTTGTTTGTTGATGCTCAGGTCGTTGTGAACCGAAAGGAGCACTGACTGGCAGCAACGCTGGAATCACCAGCATCGAGTTTGACAGTGCTGTAAGGCCTTGTGATGAGTCTCAAATTTCACATTTCATGTCACTGTGGATCATTGGTTCATCAGGATCAAACTGATGTAAATGTGTGTGTGTCAGGGCTCGTACCTGCTGGCGGCGTCCAACGACTTTGCCAGTCGCATCTGGACGGTGGACGACTACAGATTGAGGGTGAGTCCAGAGACAGCTGACTAGTCATAACCATGGCAACCAGCTGGTCTGTGATGTGATGTAAAAGGTCTGATCTCAGAGCTCTGCCCTCAGCCATCGTCCGGCTCCCAGCAGCCCCTGCTTTCTGCTCCCAGCATGCACCAGTGAAGCAGCGCTGGCCCCAGGAGGCTGCTGACAGACAGGATGTGACATCATATTATGAGCCTGTACTGAGGTCCTGCAGGTGCACAGTGATGACATCATCCAACAGAACCAGTCACCATGGAGCATCAGGCTGAGGGGGCGGAGCCTGAGCCATGATCTCACTCTTCTACTGAGACCAGATTTCAAAATAATACCCCAACAGAAGCCATGTTAAATTAATTAGAATGCATTTAACTATTATAGGTGAATCTTGACATCTTTTAGCCGTGGCAGGAGGCTTCATGTTGTGTTTATGGGGGAAACACAACATGATATGACAGTATGATAGTGCCTGGCATAGTGGCAGCCCACTGGTGTATGAGTGGGTGAATGTGAAACTAGTATTGTAAAGCGCTT
>JAPTGZ010000006.1:38854103-38868116 GCA_029814645.1 Fowleria isostigma | reverse complement strand
GGGTTGGTGTAAGAATTTAACATTGTTTGTAATGTGATGGTTTCTGTGAATGAGTCAGAATTTAAAAAAAACATGTAAAAATGAACAACTTTTGATGTCTGACCTAAAGCGAATTGTGAAAAATAATGTGACCTTTTATAACATGAGGTTGAAACTGTGCATAATATGCTCAGCTGGATACTGGACAGTTAATGACGCCATCTTGGTTTTTGGTTTTTCTGACATTTTTTAGACCAAACAACTGAGAAATGAATCAACACATTTACCAGAAAACACATTCTAACCCTAATGAGATGTGTTTCTGTGTGACCCGTCATGAGGGTCAGACGTGCAGAATCAGATCTGCTTCAGACCAGCTGATCCACAGATCCACCTCTGGACCTAAACGTTCACTGTTGATTGTTTGATGTGATCAGGAGTCGGACCAAGAACATGATGTGGTACGGAGTCCTGGGAACCAAAGAGCTGCTGCACAGGACCTACAAGAACCTGGAGCAGAGAGTCCTGCTGGAGGTGAGGCTGAACCAGGCCGTTGACCCGGTTGGCTCGGATGACTCTGTTTCTATGGTAACCTGTGTGTTGGGTATGTTTGCAGTGCGACGGTCGGCCCATCCCCCTCCCCAGTCTGCAGGGCATCGCGGTGTTGAACATCCCCAGCTACGCAGGAGGAACCAACTTCTGGGGAGGAACCAAAGAGGATGATGTAAGACCCCACCCACCTGTCTGTCTGTCTGCCTGTCTGTTTGTCTGTCTGCTTGTCTGTGTCTGTCTGTCTTGCTTCCTTCACATCAATTGGAAAGAACACTTTTTTGGAAACTGTGTATACTATAAATGTGTGAACTCATCCACTAACAGCAGCAGAACATGAATAAAACCATTGTTCATCTTTGTCCATGAATCCCCTTGCTGCTGTCTGCCATGTTGAAAAGGTCAAAGGTCATTTTCATTTTGTGGATCCACATTTTCTCTCAGTTCTCCAGTGGAAAATACAACATGGAAGGGCGTTCATGTGCAGTTTTTGAGTTCGTCACTAGTATTTACTATAATTCCCATGGCACGTGAAGGAGTGTAAGTGGTCAGTCTGAGTCATGTGATGTGTGATGTCACGGCCTGACCAGTTCTGTCTGTGTCTCAGACGTTCACCGCTCCGTCCTTTGATGATAAGATCCTGGAGGTGGTGGCCGTGTTCGGCAGCATGCAGATGGCCGTGTCCAGAGTCATCAACCTGCAGCACCATCGCATCGCACAGGTCTGTCCGCCCGTCCATCTGTCTGTCCATCTGCTCTAAGACAGGACTCCTCTGCTGTGGTGAACATACATACGTTAAAACATAAAGGAAAATACACATAAACACGGAAAATGAATATATTTGACCTTCGGATCCTCACAGAGATTAAAACTATCTTTTCCAACAGTGGCCCCATTTACATTCACACTAATACTCTGATCATTATCTGATTTGTGGAGTTATCAGATTATTATTGATCATGTAAACAGTATAATCTGATCTGTTTTATTAAATAATAGCAGTAATCCGATTATAATAAATCAGAATAACACACCTGGATTTGTCCCCAATACTCTGTTTTCTGCATGTATACAGGTTAATCAGGGGCGGCTCTACCGGGGGGGGGGACAGCCTTGCCCCCCCCAGCTGCCCCTGCCTAAATTTATGTTCTAAAAACTATACTGAACAAAAAAAATAAATTGGTACTATTCCCAAAAGCCTCTCAAAGTATTGAAATAAAAGATTAATTCACCAAAAAAAATTAGAATTACAAAAATTAGACAAGGGACAGAGTAAAATATAAGATGGACAGAGTGATGGCAGGGAGTCAGAGGATCCACCATTATTTCATCTGGACCACATGGTATATTTTCCATTTAGGTTTCAGTGCATTGACAGAACACATTACTCAATAAAATAACATGTTTTCACTAAAAGCCTTTGTTCTAAGGTTAAATATGTAAAGATTTACATGGATCTTATTTTAGCCAGAATTATGATCAAACCAATGATGAAGCAAATTTCTACTCTGTTGCATAATAATTCAAAAATTAGTTTAAAAGTGTTATTGAGTCCATTTACACACATATATATAGATTCCACTGTACTGAGGTACATGCCACCCTGCCAAGACCTCCTGCCACCCCATGTAAAATTTTCTGAATCCACTACTGAGGTTAATCGGATTTATTTAGTTCCATTACATCTACACATGTGGAAAAACAGTTAAACTATTGAAACAGAAGTGATATAGTCAAACATGAGCAGAAGATGATAACAGGAAGTTGGATTCTACCCTCAGACTTTCTGTACGCATGAACTCCAAAATAAATCCAATAATGGACTGAAACGTCTACACCAGGGTTTTTCGATAATCGTATTTCTGAAATGCATTTAAATGCATCAAATCTGGTTATTACAAAGATCTAATTGTAATGATGATACAATTAAAGATAAACATAAGTAAAGGTTCCAGACTAATTTCAGTGCAAATTTAGAAGCATCACATTGACCGAGAGGATTAAAAATAAAGTATTAATGAAAGACACTGTCAATGAGTCCGCTTTTGTTTGTTTTTTTGCCATCTTTCTTTATTGTAACTCTCTTGTGGCAAAAATAACAAAAAGTAGGCAGCACATTCAACAAACTGCTGTAAAACAGTATTGCAGTAAGTAAAACTCCAAAAGGTGCGATACAACACAAAAATAGACAAACAATAACATGCATAAAAAACAAGGGAAAAAAAACAAAAGAAAATTCTACGTAGTCCAGTTCTGCTGTAACTGGTCACATGATTAGAGTCTGACCAACCAGGTCTCTGCCTCAGTGTCGGACCGTAAAGATCACCATCCTGGGAGATGAAGGCGTCCCGGTCCAGGTGGACGGTGAGGCGTGGGTTCAACCACCCGGGTACATCAAGATCATCCACAAGAACCGGACCCAGACCCTGACCAGGGACCGGGTCAGTACTGCAGCCCGTATGGATTGGGGGGGGTGGAGCGGGGTGTGACCAGGTTCTGAGATGTTAACCGTGTCCATATGTTTCAGGCATTTGAGAGCACGCTGAAGTCCTGGGAGGACAAACAGAAATGCGAGTTTCCCCGAACGCCACCGCCACCACAGCCGCCCCTTAGCTCGCAGCCGGAGATCGTCTCCGAGGACGAGGCGTCGCTCATCAGCGAGTTCGGTCAGGCAGCAGGCGCTCTGATCCGCAGGTGAGGACCAGGACCAGACTGGGTCTGGTGGATGATGTCACAGTTTTATCCAGAAGAATCATATTGTCTTTCACATAATTTAACACACTCATTTATTTATTTCTTCTTCTTCTTCTTTTCCTTTTGGCTGTTCCCTTCAGGGGTCGCCACAGTGAATCATTTGCCTCCATCTCACTCTATCCTCTGCATCTTCTTCTCTCACACCAACTAACTTCATGTCCTCTTTCACCACATCCATAAATCTCCTCTTTGGTCTTCCTCTAGACCCGGGGTGGCCAACCCTGGTCCTGGAGAGCCACAATCCTTCATGTTTTAGATGTTTCCCTCTTCCGACACACCTGAGGGTTATTATCAGGTTTCTGCAGAGCTGGATGATAGACCTATTGTTTAAATCAGGTGTGTTGGAAGAGGGATCCATCTAAAACATGCAGGATTATGGCTCTCCAGGACCAGGGTTGGCCACCCCTGCTCTAGACCTTCTGCCTGGCAATTCCAACCTCAGCATCCTACTACCAATGTATTTACTATCCGTCCTCTGTACATGTCCAAACCATCTCAATCTAACCTCTCTAACTTTGTCTCCAAAACATCTTCCATGTGCTGTCCCTCTGATGTACTCATTCCTGATCCTATCCATCCTCGTCACTCCCAGAGAGAACCTCAACATTTTCATTTCTGCTACCTCTAGCTCTGCCTCCTGTCTTTTCCTCAGTGTTTCTAAACCATACAACATTGCTGGCCTCACCACCGTCTTGTACACTTTTATTCTTGCTGATACCCTTTTATCACACAACACACCTGACACTTTTCTCCAACCATTCTAACCTACCTGCACACGCTTCTTCACCATATTCATTTTTTAAAATTTATATATTCCTTAATTTTTTTATCTATATATTTTATTAAATAATTCATTTATTTTATTTTTTTTTTTAAATCTGTTCAACATTCCCAATATTTCCATACTGTAGAACATTTACATTTCTTTTTCCTCTTGTTATGAAGGAGCAGAAATGTAAACGTATACATGTTCTCATCGCACACAGCTCAGATGAATGTGTTTAATCAAAGAACAGAACAGCTGCTTTTTTTTTTAAACACTTCCATTTCCATCCTGGGTTAAACTGCTTTTTCTAATTTTTATATGTATTTTTAAAACTTGTATTTCATATTTTCCTTTAAACGGGTTAATGTTTCAAATTTACTTTAATTTACGATGTTCAACTGTTCCATAATTTAACCCGTCATTGAAACGCTCGTCCTTTTTACTGTTGTTCCATTTATCCTGTTGTTTTTGAAAGTGTTTGTCGTTTTGGCCTCAGACTGAACAGATGATCATGTTTCTCATGTTTCCTGTTCCAGTATCCGTGAAATCGCTCAGTCCCACCACAGTATGGAACAGGAACTGGCCCACGCCGTCAACGCCAGCTCCAAGGCTATGGACGTGGTCTACGCCAACTCCAAGAACTCAGGGGTATGAAGACTTTCATATGTGACGGTTTCATGATCACAACGAGCAGACATTTACATGTTCATGTTCAGATATGTTTTGTGCATCGGGAGATTCAGGGACCTGATGTCTACTGACGACTCTTTACTCCTGTCCATCTGTTTCCATGTCTGTCTGTCTGTTGTTTACCGGAGGGCAAACATATTGGTCAGTTCGTCTGTCTGTCTGTCTGTCTGTATGCACTCTAGTGGTCATATTTCAAACATTATTGGTCTCAAACCATGATCACATGATTCACCCAATTCTCTAGTCGACCTGATTAGTTTTTTCCAATATTAGGTCAAAAAGTACAGCTGACATATAGGCCAAAGTTCAAAAAATGGCCATTTTCATTATAACTTCCATCAAAATCATCACATCAACTTCAAACCAAAGCCAAATTGTGTGTTTTTCCATTCTGCATCCGATGGTATGCATTATGATGTCATAAGGGTCATGCCCTCGTTAGTGCCCTGTGGTAAATATCAGGGGGTCAGTAAACTCAGTTTTCTGAAATTTCAAATGGCTGTAATATTGCCAATATTCATCCGATCAAATCAAAATTTAACATGTCACACCTCTGTGCAAGTCCCTTCTCATGACAAATTTCACAACTCTAACTTGCATGACTTCTGGTTGCTATGGTAACATATGTTGTTTATCATTAATAACTTCCATTCTGTTCATTGTAGTGATTTCAAACTAACGCCAAGTTATTGGAAATTCAATTCTCTATCATTACCTCCAGCAAACACACTGCCAAGGACAGTTTCATTTGTTTGTCTGGTTTTTGTTTATGTCTTTATATTATCATTATTCCTTTGTCTCTGGATTTGTTTGTTCATTTGTTTATTTGTTCATTTGTTTGTTTGTTTGTTCATTCTTCTATTCATTTGTTTGTTTGTCCAGGCACTGAGCTGCAGCGTGGTCATCCAGATGGTCAGTAACGTCAAAGCTCTTCTCAGTGAGACTGAGCTGCTTCTGGCTGGAAACATGTCGATGGTAAGTGTGCTGTGGTTGTCGTGGTGTTCTGGTCTGGGGGTTCTATGGGGTCTGTTCCGGTCCTGCTGGCCCGGGTTCTGATGCTGATCTTGTCTTTGTGTTTGTGCAGCAGCTGGATCCTCCTCAACAGGACCAGTTAAATGCAGCTCTGAGTTCAGTGGCTCAGCAGCTCCGACGGATGTCCGATGTGTCTTGGATCAGCGCCGTCGTCGATCCATCGGAGCATGAGGTAAAAAACCCGGGGTCAACCCCGGACAGTTTAACCTCCTCTGTCCTGTTTGACCTCAGTGGCAGAATATTCACCTGTCTGTCTCCGTGTCTCCAGGGTCCTCTGACCGACTTCTCAAAGCGTAGTCGAAGCGCGAAGTTCCGTCTCGTCCCGAAGTTCAAAAAAGACAAAAACAACAAAAACAAGGAGACATGTTCGACTCTGTCTCTGCCAGGTAAACAAGTGCTCGCTCTCTCCATTCATTCTGATGCTCTCTCATCCCTCTTTCTCTGGGTTTCCAGCATCTTCTCTCCGTCATCTTTGTTTCTCTAAAGACTGAGCAGAAAAACATCACTCAGGCTCAAACAGAATGAAATCGACTTCTACGAAACTAAAATAATGTTTACATAATAAATTATGTATTTTAGGTTTTTCACCCAGAACGTGGATTCTCAGGAAATGCAAAGAACATATTATTATAGTTAATAAAATATTTAAATGGCACTACTCCATTATTAAAGGACGATAGAATAATTACTGGGTTTTTTTGGAAAAAGAAGCTGATACTTTAACCTTTGAATCATCATCTAAGTCGACATAATAAACTAACTAGTTACATAAATCTTAAACTGATCATTAACCTAACGTCCAGTCTCAGTGGAAGTGATTCATCTGTCCAGAGGGAAATGCTGGGATGCGGGTGGGGGTTTATTGTGGCGGGGTGTCTTCTGTCTGTCTAAACCACTTCCTGTCCGTCTCAGTTCACCAGTGGGGTACAGAGGAGGTGGGGGCATGGCTGGACTTCCTGTGTCTCACTGAGTACAAGGACATCTTCATCGGACACGACGTTCGTGGAGCCGAGCTCATCAACCTGGAGAGGAGGGACCTGAAGGTATCGCCACTCACCGATAAGTGATCAATAACCAATCTTTAAAGGACCGTAGTCACATCGCCATTCTCCTCCGTCATCAGCCCGATAATAGAGCACTGCTGAGTCTGAGTGGTTTAAATGAGAACGCCGTGTGGATATGGTCCATTCAGACAGTCAATAGATTAAAGCAGGGGTCTCAAACATGTGGCCCGAGGGCCAAAACGGTCCCTCCAAAGGGTCCGATCTGGCCTATAGGGTTATTATAATGTTATGTTATGATCCGGCCTACTTCAGATCATACTGGGCTGTATGTGGCCCCTGCACTAACATGAGTTTGACTCGTCTGGATTAGAGTTCATGGATGAACAGATGGTCGGTGTAGTTGATGGTTCTGTATGTGTTCAGGATCTGGGTGTGACCAAAGTGGGTCACATGAAGCGGATTCTCCAGGGAATCAGAGAACTGAACCGGAACAGCAGCGCCAGCGAGGCCTGACGTCCACCAGGTAAAACCTCGTAAACCACACCTTCACTTCACACACTGAATATTCAGTCATTTTATTTGACTTTTATTTAACCAGGGATGTCAGCTGATAACCGACTAACTCAGATTTGTAGTGACAACCTGGTCGAGAGGCACAGAAACAGGCAAAACAAATCACATTAAACCATTCATAACCTCAAATTTAGTAAAAGAGACTCAGTCATCTCCAGTCGCTGACTCAAAATTTCACTGAATTTCTTTTGAGATTTTTCCATTGAAATTTTGCAAATCCATTCAATGAGGTCCAGGCTGTTTTGAGCGTATTTGCTGAATGCACTTCTCTTCTTCTGTTCCACTTTCCGAATGATTAAAATGCTAATTAAATTAATCCTGTAGAAATGGAATATCCAATCCAATGCAAATGTATTTGTAAACTTTAAAACTCCCACAGTGCTGTACAGACGAACACATTAAAAAAATAAAACAATAAAATACAAGAATTTGTAAAATATACAAAAGCTGCACAATTAAAAGCAATAAATATAAGAACAATAAACCGAACCAAATAAAACAATATAGTAAAATATATTTGAAACATCTCACATGATGTTAGAAGTAGAAAAAGTTGTTTTTTAAGAAGGATTGGAAAGAGGAGGCCTGTCTGATGAGTAGAGGCAGATTGTTCCAGAGTTTTGCAGCTGCCGTAGCAAAGGCACAGTCACCCCTGAATTTGTGCATACTTTTAGGTCCACTCAGGAGCCGTTGATGGGCTGACCTGATGGAGCAGGGGGTTGTATAAGGCTGCAGCAGCTCAGAGAGGTAGGGCAAGGCGAGGTCACTGAGGGATTTAAAAGTAAATACAAGAATAAACACATTCACAGACGTTAGTGGATTAAGCATGGAAGTGTGTTCCACCAATCAGCGTTCTTCAATACACAGCCCCACCCCCAAGAATTCCATGGAATCTGAAATGTCCCGCCCCCGACTAGCCACTTTAATTGGAGGGAAAGTTTGGATTTAAGGGTCATATTAGTGGAAACACGCTGAGGTTAAAAGTTCCTTCAGTGGAAAAGAGTCTAAAACCAGCAGAAAAATGAAACTGATATAATTAATCTGTTCTCATTAATTATTCTAACTCTGTCCGCCTCCTGTCACCTAGCAACCGCTGCCTGATCTCCTCCTACCTCTGCTGCTATGGACCGTCTCATCCTGTGGGCCTGACCTCGTACCTCCAGACCGGGACCAGGTCCAAAAAGATGAAAGAATCCCAGACCAACCAATCACAGGATCCACTAGTGCCTTGCCATCCCACCTGCCAACCAATCAGCATCCTGGACACAGGAGGGCAGAGGGTGAAGATTCAGAGCCAAAAAGACTGAAACTGGTCAACCTGAACCTGAGCCAGAGTCTTTATCCACTGAAACAAATCTCCAGTAACGACTGTTTTACCATCAGCTGATTTTGACCTTGTCTTTAGGATTGTTTGTAACAGAACATTCACAAATTAACACGAGTAAATCTATGTGGGATTCGTTATCATCCTGGTTTAGAACCGTTCTAGTTCACTTGAACTGAGGAACCAAGCAGCAACAACGACCTGCAGCGTTCCAGCCCCTTTGAATCAGCGTTTAGTCAGTGAAATGGAGCCACTTCCTGTCCACCAAGTAGGGTCATTTTAATCCAACAAACCATTAAACCTAATAGCAGCTGAAAGAACCTCAGGCCTTGTGGTCTGGAATCCTGGACGAGCCCCCAGTGCTGTTTTAATCTTGGTTGAAACATGTTGATGATCCCACATAAGCCTCAACAAAACACGTTAATCTGAGAAACTGAAAAGAGGAGCTCCACAATCCTGGACGAGCCCCCACAAACAGACTAATGTAGTCTGAGAAAGCTCAAAACCTCTTGTTGAATGAGGTCTGATGGTCATGAACACTCTTCCTTAGCGTTTTTATTTTAGTTCCTAGTGCTAGTTCTTCGGCCTGAAGGTTTAGACAGTTTGTTAAGACGGAGATTTGTTTTCAGTGTTGATTCATCTCATCACACCTGGACAACACCGACCAGTACCCACAGAGTCCGGTCTGTTTTGGACCAGATCCGATCCAGACCTGAAGTGTTTCTGACTCTGGTGGATCAGGACTCTGGACTCCACTGAGGACCAATCAGATTCAGCTCCCTATGATCTACTGCCACCAAACCTTTAACAGCCAACCAATCACAGCCTTGTCTAGTCCCGGACCTGCTGGACCAGGACTCAACAGAACCCTTTAACATAGATCACTGTGACTTTGTGACAAAGTCTGAGCATGTCTGGTTTTCTTCCTTTCGACTGGATCAGAAACCGAAGAACTTGTTTAGTTTTGTACTCAAACATATTTATTTCCTCTTTGAACTTTGACCTTCACTTCAGTCTTTGAAAACAGGAAATTAACAAAACGGCGCCAATAGTGTCATGTAACGGCGACCGAGCTTCTGTCGGAACAGGAGGCCAAGACCGTCGCATTTAGGGACCAACGAACATTTTGTGTTCGTTTTCGTAGACTCGATATTGAATTCTTCAGTTTTCAGATGTTAGTGATAGTGAACTCATTCTATTTGTATCAGATGTTTTTGAATCCTGTTGACGACGTCCAGTGAAGGTTTCAGCCTTAACTTTAACTCGGACATTGTGGAGTCAGAGGTTTAGTGGTTCCTGTTTTCAGCTGCTTCATATCAGTCAAATTAATCGGAGGGTTTTTCTTTTTGCAGAAGAACTTCACTAGATCATGACCAAAGCAACAGAAACGCTTCAGTTTTTATATACACTGCCCGGCTGAAAAAAAAGTCACACCTTCACACAACAGTTAGAGTTAAACAGCCTGGCCAAAAAAAACAAAAAAAACAAAAAAAACAAACGGCAGGTCTTAATGCACAGTTTACATTTTTTGGAGGAATACAGTTTTTTGTGTGCTCATCCACACAACTTCTATCAGTTTTGAGTGTGAACAGAATGCGATCTTGAAATGACCCTCATACGAAAAAGAAGTCCTGGTGTAATACGTGACCACGAAGACACGAACTCTGTTTACAGAAGTAAATATGAAGGCGTCTCATCTCGCTGCAGAATCGTGACGTGTGTCACATTTTAGTGACGTAAAGGTCGGATAAATGCGACCTAGCCGTTTAGACTGAAGTCGCATTGCAAAATATCAGATACATATCAAATTTAGGTCCACATTGAAAGTGGTCTGGGTCAGATTTGAAAAAAATCAGATTTGTTCAAACTGTCTTTAACAGATTGAATACAGGTCAAATAAATAGGGAAAAAATTGGGTTTGGGCCGCATTTACCTGCAGTCTGAATGTAGCCTAAGGTTACATGTAGACGGTAATAATGTAAACCAAAAACGCAAAAGTGGCATTGCGTTCTCACTTTTAATTGCACTTTTTTAGGGGAAAATCTGCATACAGACAACATGCAAAAGTATGTGAAATTTCCCATTTATGGATGTAGTATGCACGCCAGGTGGCTAAGTGGTATCACTACCACCAAGACCAGGCGCCTGCGTAGAACCTTTCTATTCCTCTTTCCTCCTAGCGCGAAACACAATCACAAAACAGGAAAAAGAACATGACAAAGTAACGCACAAAAAGTGAAAAGTTTGTCTGGACAGATGAGGTGGAGTTATTGCTTAAAATAAATAATTTGACATGTTTTCCTGTACTGGCATGTGCTTGTGATGTAAACTCTACGTTGCAAGAAAATGCAGTTTTGTGTTTTCAACTTTTTAGATTATGACGTGAGCGTGGATTTTTTTTTTAAAGATTTTCACTCTGAAAGGTCATTTCACTTTTTTTACATTTTTAGCCCCCAAGAACGCCATTGAAACGAAAGGCATCTGATCAAATATTTTGTCTTTTTCACCCCAGAGCATTGTCCTGTAAACTGAGCCTAAAAGACTGGACAGTGCCAGGACTGATCTGGATCTTCAGGTCTGTGATGGAATGGTTCAGGGACAATGAGACATCATTTTTACCCATGGATTAGCCAAAAGTCCAGACTCTAATTTAGGATGTGATGAAGACTTGATGCAGTGGTCCAATTCTCCATCATCAAAAACTAATGCAATTATGGATAGAAAAAATATTATGAACCATATTGTGACACTACATAAGCATTATGTGATAAAAAGGTGTTAGAGTGAATGTCGTGTAATCTAAAGCAAAGGTGGTGCAGTCAAATATGGCCGGGCAGTGTATTTTAGTGTTTAGTGTCTTTTTTATTGACTCTGCAGTTCAAAATCTGCAGGAATCCTGTAACATGAATTAAATCTGAAACTCATTATGGAGCGGGGGAGGTTGCCAAACATACGGCTTGTGGGCCAAAACCGGTCCACCACAGAGTCCAATCCGGTCAGTGAGATGAATTAATGAAATCAAAAATTACACTTTAGAGACCACAAAAAGCCCTATTTAATCTAAAGTAGGTCACACCTGTAAAATACTATCATAATAAACAAATAATGACAAATACAAATTTTTCCTTTTGTTCTAGTGTTAAAAAAAGTCAAATTACATGAAAATATTTACATTTACAAACTAGCCTTTCACAAAAAATGTGAACAAATATGAACAACATGAAATGTCTGAAAAATAGGTGTAATTGTACCAATATTCTGCCTGTTACGAAATGTTTTGTGCATTTCTAGATCCAATGTGATGTATAAGTTGTAATGCATTTGTGTAAATGATAAACTGAGGCAGAATATTGGTAAAATTGCACTTATTAAATTATTAGGTTATTCAGATGTAACCGCATTGTTGCTGGAAGGGACCACCAGCAATTTCAATGTAAAACTGGTGTAATGACAAAAGCCTATTCTATAATTTTATCAAGAAATTTCAGTTTGTTCATGTTATTCACATTATATAAAAGGATACTTTGTAGATGCAAATATTTTCATCATGTAATTTTACTTTTTAGTCAACGACCTGATTGGTATTAGTCGTCTAGAAACAATTTTTTAATAATCTTTTTCTCCAAAACCATCAGTCAAAATTACTTGATATTTTATTGTGGAAGGTCTACTAACTTTATTCAAAAAATTTGGAAATAATGATTTAAAAAAATTTTTTATTATTTAAAAATCCCCATTGGTTTATAATGGGACACATGTCAAAGTGCTATAACTTGAAAACCCTTGAAGATGTTGATATAATTACTATTGGCAATAGATAGGTAGTCACATGTAGGCTTTCATTTGGTGCCATGATCTTTGACCGTGAGTGACCCTGAAAGGTCAAACAAATGTCAATGTGTTTAAATATGCCATTGGACTACAGGACACTTCATCCTATTTATCACTCAAAAACATAGAGAAAAGTTTGGAGTTGAGCTTATTTCTATATTGTTGTTTTTATGTTACTGGTGTGATCCACTTCAGATCATACTGGGCTGCATGAGGAACCTGAACTGACATGAGTTTGACACTTCTGCGGAGTTTATTTATGACTCTTGGACTCAAAACTCCTGCAGATTTGTCCGTTTTCTGTCTGAAACCTGCAGCTGAAGGAAAAGAAGCGAAGCCACAGGACGAAGGTTGGATTCAGTCACTTAATGTTTACACGATTTTTTTTCGTCTTTAACCAACAGAAAAAAACAGAAACCAAACCTTAAGAGTCAAAGCCTTAACTGTGAGTCGGACCGGCAGGAACACAATGACCTGCCTTCAGACACGTTCAAAGACCTGGAAACAGATCCCATTCAGACTGAACGGACACAAAACCATCTGGACACGAAACGTCCTCAACTCAGCAATGGAGTCTGAAGGAAACACTGATGAAAGCATGAAAAGGCGGAATATTTAGACAAAACCAGTTGTAATATTTCAGAAAAAACCTCGTATCAGTGTCAAACTTTATAGATCATTTATATATTTTTTATTGATTTTATTCTCATAATATTAAGACTTTTCTTGAAATATTACAACTTGTAAGATTATTTTACTAAATATTTCACCTGAATCTCATAACGTGATAAATTTGACTTTTTTTTTCGTAATATTACAACTTTTTTTTCGGATTTGTGTTATTGCCTCACAAAATCGATTGTGTTCTCATAATATTCCGGTCTTTAGCTCACCAGCCGATAAGCTTACACTAAGAGGACACGGTCTATTGAGAAATTTCAATGTTTGAACGTTCAGCCAATTTTTGAAATACTTAAAATTTGCTTTTACTTATAATTATCCATAATTTGAAGGTTTATAAAGTGTAAATGGTTACAGATATCAGTGCAGTTATTACTGAACACTGAAAGGAAGTCATACGTAGACTTTCATTTGGGTCCATGATCTTTGACCTTGGATGACCTTGAAGAGTAAAACTTAAGATCACCAATGTCTGTATTTCAACAATCTTCTTTTCCAAAACTACTGGTCGAATTCATTTCAATTTTTTTAGGTATCTTCCTTGGGACAATGTCTACAAAGTGTGTAGTTTTGAGAAATTTAGATTTTTTTTTTACATTTTTGACAAATTTTTCAAAGATTAAAAGTTTGTGTATATATATAGTGGTCCATATTTTAAAGGTTTAGAACATGTAAATGGTTATAGATATCAATATAGTTCCTATTGCTCACGGATAGAAGTCATATATGGGCTTTGATTGAATGAGTTGAATTCTCCTCCAGTTAAAGTACTGCCCACTTCTATTGGGAGATCTCCTGGATCCAGACCACAGGACTCTAACACAGAACAG
>JAPTGZ010000006.1:38829907-38845169 GCA_029814645.1 Fowleria isostigma | reverse complement strand
GAAGCTGTCTCGTGGCCCACAGGTACAAAACTGAACATTTTTTGCGGCCCATTAGGTGGCCCTCGCAGCCCAAGAATGGTCCCCGGCCCTATGGTTAAGAATCACTGATCTATGTAACTGTATCTGGTTTTGTTTTGCTTTTATACTTTAGTCTAAAACTAAATAAAGGCAGATGTTTATGATCTGATGGTGTTTCAACATAAATATGAAAAGGACATATGAAGAAAACAGATGATGACATACAGTATATGGCCTTAGTTTTTAAATACATGGACATAAAACCAACTGACGATGATTCATGTGCAGCAAAATGCCTCGGTTTGTACATGAAATAAATGGACAAAAGGTAAAAACTACCGACATGTTGGTTTCATTAAAATAAAAACCAAATGTGATTTGACCTGGTTTTGATCTAGGTCCTGATTCACAGGTCTGATGGGTACGGGTTCTGTGGAGGAACCCTGGTCTCTGACCGGTGGGTCGTCACTGCCGCCCACTGCCTGGAGGAGGAGGCGGACCATGTGACCATAGGTGAGTGCACCTAGCCTCCCTCTGTGTCTGAAGGCATTCCTAACGTACTGACTCGGTTCTTTTGGTTCTCCAGGTGACTATGATAAGAAGCGTCCGGATCCAGGGGAGCAGCTCATCAAGGTGCAAAAGGCCATCGTTCATCCTCACTTCCACGCCTTCACCTTTGACAGTGACGTGGCACTGCTGTACCTCGCTCAACCCGTCACCTTCAGCGCCGTCGCCGTCCCCGCTTGCATGCCAGACCCCCACCTGGCCCAGTACCTGCTGAAGGTCAGTGGACACAGCAAAGACACACAAACTCCTGCTGGGCTTCCTGTGTGTTTAGGGTTTGTCTCGGTTTTTCCTCTGGATCTGTGACTCCACCAAACCTCATGTTTGCATTGGATGGTTTTGATTTTTTTGAGGCACTGTTGATTCATTTTTTCTCCCTGATGTCCTGAAAGTCTTTCTCCATTTCTGATGAATGTGCAGAGTTTGGACCCAGAGGCCAATTAAATACTTTCAGAGCTTGCTGACATACTGAAGATGCATCATTTAATTTGTCACCCCAGCTCATCTAAGGGGGTTTTCACACCTGAATTTCATTCTGTTTCAGAGTCACTTTATTTGGTTTGGTGTTCACATTGCTCCAACCCCAACACCACGCCCATGGAAACAGCTGGAAGCCACATTCCTTCATGCACTCACTGAAAATCTTGAATACTTTGGAGTTTTTGTGCGTGTTATTTAACATTCCCAATTTATGCTCGTCTTCCCAAAAGCCAATGAGGTATTCTGTCTCTTCCTCTGTCCAAATTGATTCTCAACTCGTTTTCTCCACTTGCTTATTCAGCAATTGACAAAAGGTATGAAGTTCATTAAGCTCATTAGCCTGCTGTCTGTTTATGTCTGGCAGCGACACTTTTTCAACAGAGCCACTCTGCTTTACGATAATGTTTACGACATCGCAGAGAATAATGTTCACACTGTAAACGAACCATTCTGTGGAGTGATTGCAACCGTGCTGAGACCACCTCTTCCAAGTGGTCTCAACTTGGTTGTTTTGTTCTAGAACAGGGTACAATTACTGCTTTCACATAGGCCCAATCGAACCAAGCCAAAGACTTCCATTGTTCCGGAACAACAGCTCCAATCAATCCAGGAGTGAAAACACCCTTAGTAAATTTGTGGCGCTGCAGATCTAATGTTCTGTCTTTGTTCAGGATGGGAACCGGGGCCAGGTGACCGGATGGGGGACCACCCAGTACCTGGGCCGCTCGTCCCGGTTCCTCAGGAAGGTGGTTCTGCCGGTGGTTAGCCACCAGGACTGCAGGATGTCCACAGACCAGGTGAGAGGAGGTAGCTGCTCCACAGCCAGACCCTCAGACCTGGACCTCCAGAGTCCAGGCTGAAAACTCACCAGGCAGAAGGAACAAACGTCATCACAGCTGATAAACCTCCTCTAATGTCGTCTGCAGGTGATCACCGACAACATGTTCTGTGCAGGATACCTGGAGGCACTTCGTGACTCCTGCAGCGGTGACAGCGGCGGACCCTTCGTGGTCCACTACAGGGACACCTGGTTCCTGACCGGGGTTGTCAGCTGGGGGGAGAAGTGCGCTGCCAAGGGCAAGTATGGAGTCTACACCCGACTGGGAAACTTCCTGAGCTGGATCCAAGAAACCATGCAGAGAACCGACCTGAATGGTACCGAGAGCTGAACCTGGACCAGGAGGACCGGAAGGACTGATTGGACCGACTGGACCTGGGAACCGGGGCTGAAACCCAGGTTTACATGTTTCCACTGCTGATTACAACATAAGGTTATGATGACCTCAGAGGAATCGCACAGAAAACTTAATGGACAACAATCACTCTGTCCAAACTTTCCTCCGTCACTAAACATCTTCATACGTGAAGAGTTTCAGATCAGTTTGATGTCTTTTTTAGAATGTTCTGTGTTCTCTGATGGTTTAATAGTAAATGAATATTTTGTTAAAAAAACAACAACTCTAGATTGTGTTTTGTACAGTTCCAGAGACATTACTAAACCATTTCTGAAATATTTCTGAAAGACAAATGTCTAGACAAACATTAAATATTTAAAATAAAGGCAGAGTATGTTCATATTAATGTGGTGAAACTGGTAAAATTTTGTAATCCTGTCATTGATCAGGTTATCCAACTAGTTACTGGTTGATTTCCTAGTTCACAAAAAACCAGTTAAATCATAAATTGTAGCGGTTCATTAGTTTGTATTTTAGTCTATTATTGTTTTAATACCTTTTAATACATAATGTTTCCATGTAGCTTCACTATTTTTTGCATCTGGAACTTTTATGTTTTATCCTGTTTCTCAAGATATTAAACATTAAAACAACCTAAAACACCTAAGGATGGGTTCAGTAAGATTTTAGGAACAGTGAAAAACACAATTCAGACATAAATAAATTCTGTCCAACATGAACTGGTGACTCATCCAGGGTGTACCCCGCCTTCGCCCTTAAGTAGCTGGGAAAGGCTCCAGGCGATCCCCGCAACCCTAGTGAGGATAAAGCAGGTTCAGAAAACGAATGAATGTCCATTTTCAGAGGACACAGTGTAGTCCTATCATCCAGCCACTGGAGGACGCTGTTAAAGACATATCATTTCAGTAAATTCAGACAAAATGATGTTTCAGATCAGATGATGGTTCGTTGTAAAAATATATTTATTTCAAAGTCTAAATGTAGTTTTATATAAATTGTACAAATAAATGAAAATAACACTGATAAATGAGACATGAGGATAAATATGAGTGATTTGATACAAGTCAAATACAGGAATATGACCATGTATTAGGGCTCCATAAGAAAATAAAAACACTTGTAACTACAAGAATAAAGTCTTAAAATATTGAGATAAAATTAAGTCGTAATATTTTGAGAATGAAGCCATAATATTATAAAAATAAAGACGTAGTTAAAAAAACAACTCATAATTTAATAAAAATAATGTTGTACTTTTATGAAATTTAAGGTAAAATTTGGACAATAAAATCACAATAGTGCAATCAAGTCGTAATTTAGAAATTAACTCATTTAGCCTTGCACCTTGTTGATGACAAGAGTTTCCAGTTACAGCAACTTTCACTTCTATTGGACTGGACGACTAATGCTAATGTGTTGATGGTGGGCGGGGCTAATAGGCTCAATATTTGGCTGTGCGTAAACCCCAAGTAAAAGTATAACCTCGCAAAATGTTCTAAGTTCTCCATCATGTGATGAACTTATTTCTAGTAAATTATGATATTTTTCCCACCTGCTTTTAAATTACGATGTTATTCTTGTAATATGACTTTAATCTCATAAAAATATGACATTATTTTTTGTTAAATTATGAGGGTTTTTTTTAACTACACTTCATTCGCATAATATTATGACTTTATTCTCATAATATTATGACTTTATTCTCGGAGAATTATGACTCTTTGTGCTCAACTTTATTCTCAGAAAATTACAGGTTTTATCTCGATGTTTTCTGATTTTAGTCTCCTAGTGACAAGTGTTTTTATTTTCTTATGTGGCCCTAGTACACCGTTGTACAGGAGTGATCAGTTCATCAATAATAAAATGATTCTGAAAAACTGGTCATGAACAGAATCTGAACCAAGCCATCAGTAACACACATGACATATTACAGACATGTTTAATTATGGTTTTCAACCTGTAATGGAAATAATTAATGGATTTAAGGCTCCAGTGGAAAACACCAGAGTTTAGTTTAATATTAAAAGTTTATTAATATTTAACCCTCCAGTATCCAGGTGAGCATATTGTATACACTTTACACTTCATGTCATGTCAAGGTCATATTTTTCACAATTCGTTTTAGTTCAGAATTCAAAACTTAATTTTTGCATTTTTCAAAATTCTAAATAAAATCAGCACATTGTTAACAATGGAAAATTAAAACACTAACACCCTTCTCTAAAGTGAGTAAAAATTGCACATCAGCACATTTTAGAGCATTTCATGTCATACAAAAAATAATATTGCATATTAAATAATGTTGCTGTAAATCACAGTCATATGCCAGGATAAAAAAAATACAAAATATACCTAATATATTTTTATGTAGAATACTGGAAAAAAAAAGTGTTTTTTGCATCAAAATCTATGGTTTGTTTACATTACAAATGTGGCATTTAAAGGGTCAAAAATATGACAGTTATTGAGTATTTGGTATTTTTGTTAATGAAATGTAAAAAATGTAAAGAAGTTCAAAACAAACTGAAAAAAACTGTGACATTACTACAGCACTGCGCAAATTGTACACTTTTGGTGATTAGAAGGACCTCTGTGGGCAGGACACCAGAGGGTTAAAGAAAACAACAGTATCTTCTATTTTAATATAATTTAACATAAAATGTTGTGTGTGATGTTCACTGACCGAGTCATCTTTAAGATTAAAATCAGACTCAGACAGACAGAAAATAAAACTGTATTAAGAACAGATATCTGAGTAAAAGTCTGGGCCCATTTACATGAACATACAAATCTAATAACTGGGACTAAATCAGATAACTAACAATTAAATCTGATGGAGAAAAAAAAAAGTTTAAAAAATTAGTTCATTTAAAAATGTAAGAAGGGAAAACTTAACAATATGAGTCTGACTTTACTTTTTGCAAATGCTATATTTAAAAATACAGTCCATTTACATCGACCATAAAAATCTGATAACTGTAATAATCAGTTCTGATGCATTTACATGGACCCTGGTTTAAACGTTTCAATCAACTATTGGATTTATTTATTGACGAAAGAATCATTCTTCCTGTTATTGTCTTTAACGTCACTTCCATTTCTACATTTTAATTTATTTTCTACATATTCAGATGAAACAGAACTAATAAATAAGATTAACTTGTATACATGCATAAGACATCGGAGTACTGGGGACAAATCCAAGTATGTTAATCTGATTTTTCATAATCAGATTACTGTTATCTGATAAAACAGATCAGATTATACTGTTTACATGATCAATAATAAGCTGTTAACTCCACACATCAGACACTGATCAGTTTTAGTGTCAGTGTAAAAGGGCTCAGTGATGAAAATCCAAACTCTGAGTAACAATTGAACACATTAAACCTGGTCCAGTGTTGTTGGGTTCCTGCTTCGTTCACCACCAGGGGGCGCTGCGAAGGTGGCGTTGGATCCAATCCACATAGTTGGAGACCCGGGTGTAGACCCCGTAGACCCTCTGGCTACCGCAGTCCTCGGGACCACCCCAGGACACCAGGCCGAACACCGCCCACCTCCGCCCGACCCCGTCCTGCATGACGAACGCCCCACCGCTGTCACCCAGGCAGGTGTCCCGCCCCCCCTCGAAGAAACCGGCACAGAACATGTTGTGGGTGATATTGTAACTGACGGAGCGCGAGGCGTAGCTAGACTGACACTCGTCCTGAGACACCACCGGCAGCTTCACGTACTGCAGCAGGTCGGAGGTCAACCTGAGGTCAGCGGCCCCAGCGGGGTCTGAGGTCAGAGAGGAGGGGTCGCCGGAAGAGGAGGAGACATTGGGGGTGGAGATCCCCCATCCAGCGACCACACCCAACGAGTTGGGTGATGGGAGGGGGGGCTCGTCCTGAAACACAAAGATGAAAGAACTACACATCAAACAGAAACAGACACTGAACACATTTACATTTACACTAAAACCGATCATTATCTGATATATTGCGTTATTACACCATTAGTGATTTAAGTGTGTTTCAGTAAACTGAGAATGGGATCCCTCAGGGAATGGTCTTAGGCCCCATCATTTATATGTTTACATATATGTATTTTCACATATAGGCCTACAAATGTGCACTGATCACACTGACCCTGTTTACATTCACACTGATACTTAGTTTAGTTTTATTTCAAGCACATAAAATCATCAGATAACAAAGAACAATACGACACGGACCAACAAAATTTTACCTGATTTGTTGACTTTTCAGATTATTATCATTATTATTGATCATGTAAACAGTATAATCTAATCTGTTTTATCAGATAACAGCAGTAATCTGATTATAAGAAATCAGATTAGCACACCTGGATTTGTCCCCAGTACTTCCCTATGTATACAGGTTAATGTGATTTATTTAGTTCTTTTACATTTGCACATGTGGAAAAAAATGTACTTATACAAAACAGAAGTGACGTAGTCAAACATGAGTTGAAAATAACAATGGGAAGTTTGACTCTCCTGTCAATTTTTATGGTCAGTGTAAACAGACTTTGTCTTTTTAAATGTAACATTTACGAAAAATAAAGTCAAACACATATTACGTTTTCCCTTCTATGTTTCTTAAATGAAGTTCTTTTTTTTTTAACTTTTGTTTTGGTTCAGGTTTCTAAATGTCACTTTTTAAAAACATTATTCATGTCTTTGAAATATTGAAAAGTATCTAAATTTTCAGACAAATGTTATTACTTTCTCCTGTTTTCTCATAAAAATCAACCATTGTTTATTTTCTAAAATGGCCTCATGGGAAACGTCTCCATTTTGGTACATGTTCTGAGGTGAATAGTCACATTGTGTCTGTGTCATACATTTATTGGCTGTATTTTAAATTTTTAAGATTTTATTACCTTCATGTTTGGCATTGGCAGACACACGGGTCGGATGACATCATCAAACTCCACCCCCTGACTCAGCTTCACCATGGCGATGTCGTTGTTGTAGTTGTCGGGCTGGAAGTCCGGGTGGAGGATGACGGTATCCACAGAGCGTTGAGTGGACAGACGTTTGTCTCGAGCGTTAAGGACGCCGAGGAAAACCTGAAACACAGAAAAACAAACACAAATATAAAACACAAACTGAAACCAAAGGGAAAAAAACAGTCAGTTCATATTCATGTATTCAGCTGCTTTAAACGTTAATGTCACAAACTCATGTCCATGTTTTATTTTCTCATCATTTTTCATCTTCGTATGTCCTCTGTACTGTATTGTTGTAAGAATATGTTTGATGTAAAACAGGCTCATTGCACCTTCTGATAAAATGATAAAATATTAAGTTGTTCTAAAAAGAAATATTTCATTGTTACAGTTTTAACAAGATAATGATATATTGTGTAAATATTTTTATTTGGTAAAATTTCAAAGCTCTATTGGTTTTAAAAAAAATTTCATTATTTTGTTAACTTTATTTATGATGTTATTCACTTTTGTTCATTTTATTACTGATTCATTATTTCTTCAATTTATTGTTTATTTTCATATTGTTCATTTTCATTAATTCGGTCATTTTGGTAAATTTTTTGTTCATTTTATACAATATTCTAAATACATTTGTTCATTTTTTAAATGACTGTTAATTTAGGTTAATTTTATATATTTTATTTTCAATTCATTTCTCTAATATTTAGTTCATTAGATTTTTTTCCCCAATTTTGTTCATTTTATTGATTTTTTTTCTTATTCTAAAAAAACCTTTATTGTTATAGTTATAACAAGCATTCTATAGGTTCAACAGATTTTTAAGGTTCTACAGGTTCTATGGGTTCTCTGGGTCTACAGGTTCTCGGGGTTCTACGGACTCTCTGGGTCTACAGGTTCTCTGGATCCGCCCACTGACCTGGACGTGCTCGGGTGCCACGGGGACCACGCTGGCGTCCCTCCTCTGGGACCGCAAGACATGAGCCGCCGTCAGGACCCAGGACGGTGACAGCAGGGCTCCGGACCCAAACCAGCGGTCCTCTGGGATCCGGGACAGATCCTCCACACTGAGCAGAACCTGCCATGGGAACATACCGGGCTCGGCGCTACGACCTCCCACAATCCTTTTCACTTGGGCGGGGAGGGAGCGAGACGGGCGACCACAGGCTGGACGGAAGAAGGACATGTCAGACCGGACGCAGGTTCAGAATCTGTACAACCTAAACAACTGAGTCAGCTACGTCACCGTGCCAATGGTGTCATGTGACTGACCTGGCAGACAGGTGGGCAGCTTATTTCCTGTTTCCTGATTGGTCCATTCTCCGTTGGGTCCGCAGATGAACACACCTGAACAAACACAGATGTTAAACACACGGCAGCGGCCATCTTGGTTCTGTAGAACTGAAACTCATCAACTGTTCAGGGTCAGTAGTGAGCCCCCGCCCCTTTTCACAGAAATAAATGTGACTGGTTGGTTGTCTCTTGAGTGATGATAATAATAACAACAACAACAACAGTAATAATAATAATAACCTTCAGGCTCCAGTTGGAAGCTGTCATTCCTGCAAACGTAGCGAACAATTGCACCAAACAGCGTACTGTTGTCATGGTTACCAAACTCCACCTCTGCCATGTCGACTGCCTTTGGACTCCCACAATCCACCACTGTGAGGGAGGAGACCAGCAGCCAATCAGCTTTCAGGACAGTGGGTGACAGCACTGAGATGTTGTTTTAACACAGTCAAAAGTCAAGATGAGTTTTTTCAGTATTTTTACATCTAACAGCAGTAACATCAGAGCAGAAATACTACAGCAGAATGATGATGATGATGTGTTCTTTAACATCCTACCTGTCTGAGTTTCTGACGGTCACCACCACCAGGAGAAACTTCCCGTCTACTTGTAATCGTCAACATTTAATTTTATTTAGATTTAGTTCATTATTTGCTCAGGTTAATTTTAATCAATTAATTTTATGATTGACTCATTGCTTCACTCACACATGTGTTTTCAGTAAAAATACTGATTACTGCTCAGAATCATATGACATCTATAAACGTCTATGTTTTCATCATATTGTGAGATGAAAATATTCATTTGGATCATTAAAATGTATGTTTTAGGATTCATCAGTCTCCATGGAAACAGACATGCTGGGTCAGAATAATGGAGTAAAACGAACATGGTTCCGTTGTGACTGGAATCAGGTTTAATGACGTTTCTATGGATTTGATTTTAACAGGAAGTAAAACCTGAAACATACAATTGGAGACACTTTTCTCCACATTAAAAAACTGAACACAAATCATCGATGGAACATAAGCTGACACACTACACTCTGAAATGACTGGAAACATTCAGCCACCATCCTCATCACTGGTTAACCCTCCGGTATCCACCCAGAGACTAAACCCTAACAACCAAAAGTAATCTGCATGTCTACCGTAGTAATGTCAGAATGTTTTTGTGCTTCTAACTATTTTACATTGTTTTTTGGATTTCATCAATTTCAGCTATTAACAAAAAATAGGAAATACTCATAAACTGTCATATTTTTAACCCTTTAAATGACATGTTTGTAATATACCATATTTTTTGATGCAAAAAAAAGACAAAAAACTTAATATTCTACATACAAATTGGATTAGGGTTTTTTCTTTTTAATCCTGGCATATGTCAGTGATTAAACCAACATCGGTTAATGCACACACAGCTATTTTGTGTTAGGTCAAGTGTTAAATACTTAAATGTGTCAGTGTGCATTTTTTTTACTCACTTGGTAGAAGGGTGTTAGTGTAAGAATTTAACATTTTTTAAAATGTGCTGGTTTTAGTGGATGGGTCAGAATTTAAAAAAAATCATGTAAAAATGAACAACTTTTTAATTCTGACCTAAAACAAATGATAAATAAAAATATGAACTTTTATAAATTGAAGTGTAAAGTTTGCATAATATGCTCACTTGAATACTGGGAGGCTTAACTAAAAGCAAAAAAGTAGAGAGTGTATTTAGCTGTGACCTGAACTGATGGAGTCTGATATTAACATATAAATGGTTACTTTGAAGTAATTTCAGCTAAATGATCCTGAACTGAAGTGTTTCCGTTACTGATTTAGCCGTTAGTGAAAATAGCAACGATTGTGATGTAGAAATGAACATGTGAAGGTCATTTCAGTTTCATGACAGGTAAAGCTGGTGTTTTTCCATCTTTTGTGTTTAAATGTGATTTGTGACTGTCATGTAATGTAAATAAATAGACCTGTAGCTGCTGATTTCTTGTTTTTATAGTTTTTTATTAAAAAAAATAATTTAGCATCAAACCTAAGCCAGTGGTTCCCAACCAAATTGTGTTTTAATTCTCTGTCTTCCTCATCTTTATCCAGTAATCTCTCCTGTGAGGGCAGTCATGTGACTGTCAGTGGCCTTTAGTGTTAGCATTAGCATTAGCAGCCAGTTTTAGCTCTACAGTTTTATGATTCAGAAATGTTCTTCGGTTTCATTCTAATGATTAGTTTCACAAGTCATAAATATGTTTATTTGGAGGAAATAATGAGACATTATTTAGTCTCTACGATTACTTTTATGTCAAATGATGAATATATTTTTTACTGTGGTATTTTCACTTGAACTTTTCCTTTAAGCTTATTATGATGTAGGTGTTCATTGCAAGGAATCAAATTATTTTCCTCTTTCTCTTAATTTTTACATTTAAAACAATGGATAAAGGCTTTTAAAGCTTTAAAACTATATTAACCTCTGGCATTTTGTAAATGCAATATCATTCTAAATGCTAAAACTTATATGTAAAACAAATGCATATTGATCATGTATGTATTATGTGTTAATACATGACAAAAACAGTAAATATTTAAAAAACAGCAGCTACCCTCTAATCATTCAAACATTTTCTTTTCACCATATGTGACGATAAATCAAGATAAGCTACATTATTTGAAACCAGTTTAACATAAAAAAAAGATTAGTTATTATAAATCTGATGTAAATCATTTTTGTATATTCACACTTAGTAATATCCCATAATGTTAAACTTCTATGTACTTTAATACTAAATGAGTGATCACCTGAGCTAGCTAAATTGCTAGGTTTAGTTAAACACTAAAAAATAAAATTAATATTTATTAAATCTGTGTACATTATTCTTTATTAATTATTTGACATGTATAACATTACATGTGATTCTGCTGTGAAAAAATATTGCAACTTTATTTCTAAACATGGAATTTGACTATTTTAGCTTGGTTACCAAAAGTAGTAAAGCTGAAAATGAATAATGATCTTATTAAGTAGTTTAACTGTGTACAGTAATGAATATCTTCAGCAAAATAACATAGGTAAATTTATTATTTACAGTAACTTTTCTTAAAAATTAAATGAGTGAAAAAAAAAAGAAAATGTAAAATACATCTGCTATGAAAAGTAAACTTCTTCTGACTTGAGTGTTAAATGTACATTAGCTGAGTTAGCAAGGCTATGCTAACTAATACAAAATTAGCTAAACATAAAACAGAAGTTTAAAGTTTCACAAAGTCTGCAAATATTTTTTTTATCTCATTATGTATGTGAGCTCTATACATACTACAAATATTCATTCAAATTAAAGTACTATGCTTCTGCTGTAAAAAAAACCCCAAAAACTTTAGCTAATGCTGCCCCCCCCCCCATACTAGCTAGGCTACATTTGCAATACTTAAGTGGATATATTTACTTATTTACTTTTGATGTATTTGGACTCTGACTAATAGTAATAAGTAACAATTTAATAATAATATGACAAATACCAAGTTGTTATATTCACATTTTTTTAAAATGGAAACTGTCCAGTAGTTGAGTAACAGAATGATTAATAAAACAGGTCATTGTCTTAAAAAAAAAAAGAAATACTGAAAAATCTATTTGGAAAATTAAGAATAATAGACATGTACAATAAAATAGTACAGATTTTTTTTTAATTTAATGATTTAAATATATTAGAAAAGGACTGATTGGGAATGACTGCTCTACAGAAGTCACATGGTCTGAGTTTGATTAATCTACACCATGATTGGTTAAGATGTTGGATAGGGACCGCCTCCTCCTCACAGATGCTGTTTCTACAGATAAAGAGAAATAAAGGACAGACAGATAAACAGAAAGAGAGACAGATAGATAAACAGACAGATAAACAGGTAAATGGATAGAGACAGACAGATAAATGGACAGACAGACAGGTAAACAGACAGACAGACATGTTCAGTCTGATTTTTTCTCTGTTCAATAACAACTCAACCAGATAAAGCTGACGGCAGGTTTGAGTGACAGTTAAAGGTCAGAGGTCACAGGTTGTGTTTTCTTACTTTGACACTGGGGGATGCTGCTGCTCCACGACCCGTCAACCTGACAGTCCAGTTGATAATGATCCAAAAACTCCCCGTCCTGTTGAGACACAAAGAGTCGTGTTGAAGAGGAAATGGTCCCACAACAAAACAAACAAACAAACAAGTGCACAACCCCTGATCCAAAGCCTCATCACCTGACACAACGTCTCACCTTCAACAGTTTGTACCCGGGTTCACAGGTGAACAGGACATGGTCTTTGAAGGTGTATTCTGATTGGACGGGGTTCAGCAGGGCATTGGGCGGAGTCTCAGGTACTGGACATTTACTTCCTGTTTTGGAAAAAAAAACAAACAAACAAAAAAAAAACTTTTAAAACAATGAACAAATGCACAACAAACTCAACAAAATTAAAACAGTGTCTAAGTGTTTCCAAACTAAATGGACAGTGAAGGCAACATACACGTTGTGTTTATGGACAGTGAAGGCATCGCATGTGTTCTGTTTATGGACAGTAAAGGCATCATAATGTTGTGTTTATGGACAGTGAAGGTATCATAATGTTGTGTTTATGGACAGTGAAGGCATCATAATGTTGTGTTTATGGACAGTGAAGGTGTCACATACGTTGCATTTACAGACAGTCAAGGCGTCATATGCGTTGTGTTTAGGGACAGTGAAGGTGTCATACGTGTTTTGTTTATGGAGAGTGAAGGCATCACATATGTTGTGTTTACAGGCAGTCAAGGTGTCATATGCATTGTGTTTACAGAAATTGAAGGCATTGCATGTGTTAATGGACAGTGAAGGCATCATATGTGTTGTGTTTATGGACAGTGAAGGCGTCATATGTGTTGTGTTTACGGACAGTGAAAGTGTCATATGTGTTACGTATGGACAGTGAAAGTGTTATACATGTTGTGTTTACGGACAGTGAAGGCATCCTATGTGTTGTGTTCACCTGTCACCGTGTACGTGACTCTCCATCCTGTGTTTTCTCCTGAGTTGTCGCTGTGGAAGACAATGGTGGCTTCGTTGCTGTCAATTTCAATCAGTCCCGGGGATCGGTTTCCACAAAACGGGCCGAACTCGTTGCTTCCTGCTTTAATCTGAAACAGACTGACATTAATCCGACTCATATCACCCCTTGTTACGGCCATGACATCATGTAAGCCTGTGCTCACCTTGACATAGTCATATGGACACGTGACGTCAGGATGATCCTCCACGTCAAAGCTGGGATCGAACTGGAGGCGGAGCTTAAAGCCTGGTTCCGCCTCAATGCGGTACAGACACTCGGAGCTCTTCGGATACGGAGCTGGAAAGTCAACGCTGCTGAGGATCCCGGAGCGTTCCCTGAACACACCATCACTGCATTCAACTGGAAAGAGACAGGAAGTTTAACAAAACCTAAAACCAGGAGTAAAGGTCCGAGGTGTCCTTTCAGAAAATATCCAGGAGGTGAAACAAAACATACACATTTTTTTATTTATTTGTTTTTTCCAAAGTTTATTGACAGCCACAACAACTAAGCATTATACACAATGTATAATATAGACCGCTCAGTTTATGAAAGGAGCTGTAATTATCCCAATTTAACAAATTTTTTGGACAAACTAATGGATTTAGTTGCTTTGTTTGCATTAATAGTTATGGATATGATTAAAAATGTATGTTTATGTATATAAAAATTTCATATCAAAATAAAAAAAGACATTTATGAATTTGAGTGGCATGACACATGGGACAAGAGACAAAAAGTAGAAAAGTAAGAAAAATAAAAGAATACATTAACACAGTAAAACACAGGATCTGTCATGATCCAGACCCTGGTCCAGACCCTGGTCCGGATCCAGGTCTTGCTGCTGTGTGTTCCTCCAGACTAATGAAGACCATGTAAATATTTGTGGTTCTTATCAGTCGGTCCGAGGTTCCACTAAACTCAGCTCGTGTTATCGCGGCGGTCATTCATCATGCCGACAGAACGCAGATGTGTTTTACATGTCAGTGTTTAACGTTGCTGACGTCAGAGATTCACAATGAAAACGATGGAGATGAGTTGATGTTTTGGTTCAGCCTTCATCACTATCATCAAATTAACCCTTAAAAACCCACAATCATTTTTACAAATGACTTTATTATTTATTAAAATAATATCTTCTGTATTTTACAAAATGTATTTGACACTAACATACTATATATAAATACATGTTGATAGGATTAGTGGTTCAAAGGTAATGATTATTTTCGATCAGTAGATGGTTCCGGTCTCTGAGAGTTAAACTGGAGTTTTCTCTGAACAGATCTTAATCATGTTCAACTGTATGTGTTTGACCTGGGTTCTAATCCTGCAGGTTTCCATTCAGACATTAGGAGCTTATACATCACACAACTGCACTTCTGAGCTGAATTCCAGTAGCTTGATCCAGATTAAAGTCATTGCCAACAAGTCACGGTTACAAACACTGAACTCCTTTGTAACTGTGGTCAGGTTTGAGAAAAAAACATGTTTGTCACATGGTTAGTCACGACGTTGACTCTGTTTACACTGGACATTCACTAAACAACAGCAGTGTTTGACCCTCAAGTATCCAGGTGAGCACATTATGCACACTTTGCACTTCATGCCAGCCACTAAAATCATCCATCCATCCATCCATCCATCCATCCATCCATCCATCCATCCATCCATCCATCCATCCATCCATCCATCC
>JAPTGZ010000006.1:38787586-38802566 GCA_029814645.1 Fowleria isostigma | reverse complement strand
GGAGGAAACCGGAGTACCCGGAGAAAACCCACGCAGACACGGGGAGAACATGCAAACTCCACACAGAAAGGTCCGACCTTGTCTGGTGCTAGAATTGAACCCAAGACCTTCTAGCTGTGAGGCATGAGGATGGATGGACAGGGTAGTGCTGATGTTTATCAGATTAAAATATTACAAAAATGTCAATAAAAAAATATACAGATATGCTGTGGACTGGTTCTACGGTGGGTTATAAAGGGTTAACAGTTGATGATGAAGGTGTGTTCAGGTGTCAGTCTCACCTGTCCAGGTGTGTTACAGGGTGGGGCTCGGCCCGTTCAGACGGTGGTCCAGGCTCGGATCATCAAACACCTGCTGTTCAGTCGACAGAGCGGCGCCGATGGACGGACGACGGTCCACAGGTGAGGACCGACCATGTGGTCCAACACCAACAAACAGCTGAACAACAACAGAACAACACCTGAAGGCATCACATGGGTTTGTCATATCATTGAATGTAACACGGACCTTATCCAGAGACGTGGTCTTTGTCTGAATCTGAAACTAATGACTAGAATCAAAGCACAAATTCACACAAAAAAACCTGAGATGAGTCAGATGAGGTCGAACAGAATCACCTGAACCCTGGTCCAACCAAGTTTTTTCCTAATTTTGTGAATTTGTCATGTTTTTTCAGAAATTTGCCGCTGTAATGTTCAAGAATTTCTATGTTTTTTCCTCATTGATTTGTATGGTTCTAATCTTAGAAAATACCAACATTTTCCCATAAATGTCAGTTTTATATTAAACATTTACAAAGTAAACATCTGAGATTTTCAGTTTTTCTTTTACGTTTATGACTTTACAACTTCAGAGCCCATGTATTTTCTCATAAATACTGACTTTAATATTTTATTTGTGTGTTTTTATTTCCCCTCCTTCACCTCCTGAACATTTAATTTTCAGTAAATTGTCTCTAAAATGATCTGATTTGTCTTTTACTGACGTGTTTCCACACATTCCGTCATGTGGGGTTGTTTTGAGGTCACTTCCTGTTTAATGTCATCTCCCTTTTTCATCCTTCAGTCTTCGTGATGTCAGTCGGCGAGACCAGGAGAGGGCACTGACGGCAGCATTGACCGACAGCCTCTGGTTGGCCGGTCAGGAAATAAGCGCTACTGTTACCTTGGTAACTGTTGACTACTGCATCCCCCCGCCGCTGGACTACAAACTGGACAACTTCACAGAGAAGGTACTGGTAGAATGGGCTTGATCCAATGGGTCACATGACCAGTGTTAACTCAAACTGTCTGTTCTTCAGTTACAGCTTTTCACCTTCAACAACAAAGACGACCTCCAGACATTCATCCTGCGACACATTCACTGTGTGAGTCTGAACCCCGACCACTGGTGCTACAATAAGACAATGGCGTTGAGCAGGTTCGTGACGTGACTCGTTGTGTTCTAGTTTATGGAGGAGGGAAGTCACGGCGTCGTCCTGTTCCTGTACAGCCTCATCTGCTCCAGAACCGTGAAAAGGTAAGAACCCTGATCCTCTGAACGCGGACCCAGGGGACTCACCTGAGGGCGTCGTGGACAAGCTTCCACCTCCAACCAAACCCAAGACCAGGCCAACAAACAGGAGGTTGGACGGTGAAGACAGGGTGGGTTTATCTGAGACCAGTAATCCACATGGACTCACTTTAACTGATCTGAATGTGTTGATCAAAGGTAAAATTGACTTAGAATTCTAAAAGTTGGCTCAAAACTGGAACAGACAACAATAGGTTTTCCATGAACCTGAGGAGTGAACGGGTTCAGAGTTGGACATGAAGTAAACATCATGCGTCCCCCATGGGTTTTATCTACGACAAACCTGAACAGTTTTATGACTCTAGAAAAAAGCTTGTTTATTGTATAATTAGTTTTTTTTAATTCATTTTCTAAATATTCTTATGACGTAAGTATGAAATTATGGACACACTGACGGCTGACATCACGCACACGTGATATTTTGCTCCGTCACTGACTGGAGGTCAAAAAGGCTCCGTCTCTCCAGTGTCCTGCATTGGTTTTAGCCATGAAGTTGTAAACAGACCGTGCTAAATTTAAATACAGCCGTGATATATCTGGGCTTCTTTGCTAAGGCTGCTGCCCTCGCGTCCTGGACCCTGATCCGGACAAGCGGGGGACGATGATGACGATATATCAACAATCTGAAAATCCATCAATATGGTTAACTCTTGTAGCGCTGTACGATGCATCAACAGACAGAAGAAGGACAGCAACATTAAGTTTCACAGAATTCCAACTGATGAAATACAGCAAAAACTAGGGTTAACAGCTATGCAGAGATTGCAACTGGAGGACTCAGCCAAACTTTGGGAGCCCAAGTCTCATGATAGAATTAGCTTAAGTCACTTTATCGGAGGTAATTATAAATTGTCACCTAACATAAATAATTATATGAAAAAATTTGATAGTTTTTCATTGTCATTGTGCAAACCCACTGCTACTAGCTGACTCCATGCTTGTCTTAAAAAACCTAAACATGTTGAACGTTATTAAATTGCTAATCATTACACTACATGTATTTATTTAGTGCCTCTGCAGTGTAAACCCCTGGCGTGTTGATAAGGTCATTATAGATGTCCCTATACTGAACCAGAGGACATTTCTGTGACTGTCAACCCACAGTATATTAGCTATTTGAAGTGGGTCTGGAAGCTTTTTGCTAAATACAGTTAGCTTTGTATCGTACCTTTTGCAATCATTAGCACAAAGGTAATCTAAACTAGTCATAGTTATCTATTTTATTTTACTTTTTGAGAAGATGTTTCTACAAAACGATGATGGGGTTTGTTTTACTAAGTTATGTATTGACGGGAGCGGTTCTTTTGACCTCCAGCTTACTGCACATGTGGGATTGCCGGATGTAAACTATAATATTCAACATGTCCATATAAATACAATAAACATTTACAGAAGTAAAGGTCCACAACAGGACCTGGTTCATTAGATGGAACCAGGTCAAGAACCAGAACTTATCTGATGGATACAGCTCCTCAAGAACATTGGCTGTAATTCTTCTTGAAATGTTACCAATCACACCAAACACAGACAGAACCCACTAAAGGTTCAGGAGCAAAATCCATGTCTCTGGATGTGAAGATGCATGAGTGAGCGGTTTGAAAACTGAATGAATGATGTGACATAAGTCCAGGTTTATTCAACATGTCTTCAGTCATTTCAGGACAACAAAACAATATGACCTGTCATGTTTAGGAGAGGCTGCTGTGATGTGAGATGTTTATAGACCCATTAGACTTGGACTTGGTTTAGTCTGTAAAGCCCAGGAGGTTCTGGTCTTCACAGAAACCCTGTCTTCCTGTCAGACTGAGGGATGACCTGGACTCGCCGTCCTCTCATCTGTTGCACCTCAGACGGGAAACCTTCGTCTGTCGCCAGGTAAGAGGTTAAGGACTCAAATCAAACACATATAAACCAAGAAGGTTCTGATCCACTTTCTCTGTCTCTACAGGCTTTGCTGAACCTGCTGTTGACAGGTCGAGCCAGTCCCAATGTCTTCAATGGGACTGTCCACCTGGATGAGGTCGGGCAGCCTCTGCAGCGCCCCCTGCAGGGTGTCCTGAACCGCTGTGATGTCGGGTTTCTGACCTGGAGTCGAGAGCAGATGGAGCGCAACCGGCTGCCTCAGGTAAAGACGGGCCACAGGATAACACCGTCTGAAGGTGGAATTACCTGACTTTCACAGGTGACAGCGGTTATTGTTCAGCTTCTGATGAGACCGGATCATGTTCACATTAATCAGGTTTTACATCAGATCATCTTGCTCATTGTTCACCGGTGGTAATGAAACACTCCTGTAGTGTTCACTTGTCTGGTGTCGTCTGATTCTGATCTTTCCTGGTTCTGCTGGTCCTGCAGGTGGGCAGTATGTTGAAGACGCCCCGGTTCCCGGTCTGGGTCTGCTCCGTTAATGGCAGCTACTCGGTTCTGTTCAGTCCGAACCGCTCACTGCTGTCGGACTGGAAGACAGAGCATCTGTTCCACCTGTACCTGTGCACCGGGCAGAACTCACAGAAAACCACCACCAGACTGACCGTTGGTACGGACTGGGTTTAGACTGGGTTGGACTAACTTTATACTGGGTTGAGACTGGCTTTAGACTGGGTTGAGACTGGGTTAGACTGACTTTAGATTGGGTTGGACTGGGTTGAGACTGGGTTAGACCAGGTTTAGACTGGGTTCAGACTGGGTTTATACTAGATTGGACTGGGTTCAAACTAGGTTTTGACTGGTTTTAGACTGTGTTGGACTGGGTTTTGATTGGGTTGGAATGGGTTCAGACTTCAGACTAGGTTTTGGATAAGTTTAGACTGGGTTCAGACTGTCTTGGACTGGGTTCAGATGGGTTTCACTGGTCCAGAATGGGTCTGTACAATGTTTACACTGAGTTTAGATTGACTTATACTGGTTTGGATTAGTTTTAGGCTTGGTTTCAACTGATTCAAGACTGGGTTTGGCTAAGACTGGACTGCTTTGGGTTTAGACAGGGTTTGAACTGATTTCCCTGGTCCAGTGCTAGTCTGTACAAGAGTTACATTAAGTTAAGGTTGATTTGTACTGATCTGTGTGACACTAAATTGTACTGGTTTGGGTTTGGACTGTTTTATTTCTGTTTAACTCTCTGGTTCCTGTGCAGATACCCATTCTCACCACTGGGAGGCGAACTCGGACATGGACCCAGACCCAGAGAAGAGGTTCCCATCTCTGGAAATGACCATCAGAACCAAATGGGACGGAGCCGCCATTGACTGGAATGGAACCACACCTTTCTACTGATCACCTGACAGGAAGTGGGCGGACCAGATTTTGATCTGGAGCTTTGGTCCAGATGAACATCTCCCAGTGATACTTTGATGATCTGGTCCAGATTAACTGGATTTATTATTAACTTTTGTTTACTTTATTTCATGTTAATTTATCATTTTTAAAGTCAAATGTTTGTTCATTTCTTCTGGCGGTTTAGATGACAGTGGTTTTGACGGCAGACCCTCAGTATTTCTGAGCCAGATCCATCAGATTTTCACCATTTATTATTTTATTAAATATATTCTGATAAATGCTGCCTCTGGTTCTGATCCAATGGGTTTGTGTCAAAATGGTTTTAATGTGGGTTCATAGATGCCTGCAGGTCTGGTTGATTCTGGTCTGGTCCACTTCTTGTGTCCAGTATTTCCTATTGGGATTTGGGTTCAGGGCCAGGTCCAGGTCCTTTTCTGCATCTGCACCTGGTCAATGAGTCCAAATCTGGTTCACCTATGTCCAACCTCCTTCAGGGTCTTCATCTTCAGATTCCTGGAGGATGTTGGAGAAACGTGTCCCTGTTCTAGGAACAATCTGAACCTTCAGATGAATCCATGAATGACATTAAATGACAGCTCAGACTGAGACCAACGAGCCCAGAAGGACAGAACCAGGGTCAATGTTAACATCATACAGTCCAAGATGAACAAGAATAAAACCAACTGAAAATCTCAAAGTTTATCTGGATGTAGACAATCAGTGAGATTTTGGTAAAAAAAAGAAAAATAAACATCTGTTAAAATGGAACAAATCTGTCTTTTATTGTTCAACACAAGCATTTTACTCCAAGAAATAAAAAATGGAATAAAAAAATCATTAAAATAAAAATATAAAAAAGCTCAACGTCCTCCAGTTCAAACTCAATCAAAACTTTGTTTAAGTCGATTTTAAAAAGTTCAGAATCAAATGTTGGTCACCAGTTGGTCATGGATTAGAGCCAGATCTGAAGACCAACAGACCTTCAGACCCTCAGACCATGCCACTCCACTGTAGCGAGGTGTAGACCACGCCTCCTTCAGGCGTGGCCGAGCACAGCAGGACCGTCTTCTTCACATTGGATCCAAGCCGAGCCACTGCTAGGACGTCCAGCAGACACATGGACTCATCCAGAGACAGACAGACGGCGATAAAGTGGGCGTGGAATCGCAGAGGGTCCCCTGACCAAGACAGAACACAAGTCAGAGTGTACAGCATTAAAAAACAAAACAGGAAATGGAGTTTTAAGTTTTAGAAAAAATAAAACTGACAAAAACACATAAAACACAAGATGAGAAATCAAAGTAGTGCATCTAAATGTTGGAGTAGATGAGTAGGATGCTGACCTGGGTAGACCAGGAAGTCCCCTCCAAATTTCCCAGCAGAGGTCAGGTAGAAGCCCCGTTCCCTGAGGTCTCTGAACACCTGGTACCTGGTCTGGCTCTGAGGACTGACCGGGCTCCCGGTGAACCGGTCAGCCTGCAGGTAGAGCCGGTCCTCGGGGCAGTAGGTGAGACCGGCCCGGGCCGTGCTCAGCTGGACTGCCAGCGCCGACCGGGGGAAGCTAAAGTGTTGGTCCAGGGCCTCCAGGTGGCCACGCAGAGCCTCCTGCTTAGACCCTGAATGGACCAAAACCAAGACCATCAAACCGGATCTCCATAAGTATAACCAGCTGACTGGCGACTGTTGTCATGGTGATGGGTGCACCATGGGCGGTCCTCACCTGTATGGGACGGGGTCATGGCCCTCAGCAGACTGGACTTCCTGTCCTCCAGAGCCAGAACCGTCTGCTCCTCATAACTCCTCTGCTGAGACTCCTCGTACTGCTGCACTTCCTGGCAGAGCTCCGCCCCTTCAACACCCTGCAGCAACCAATCAGATGCATCCAAGTCAAATACAAGTTCTGGCCTGATCTGATACAGAAGAAGATTCACGGATGAAAACATGAAACAATGATGAAAACGAGCCAGAAGAAATTACGCCAGAGAAGAAACAGGACTAAACTCATCTCTCCTCACTGACCTGTTTCCTTGTTACTGTGGCGATGGCACGCTGTTCTCCCAGAAGCCTTTGCTCCTCCTGCAGCAGCTGCAGGGGACGTCCCATTCGTCCGTTCTGTCGGGGGCCGCGGGGCAGTGAACCCACCAGTGCACCCACCAGACCCTGCCCCCTCACCGCACGGAGGTCCTGCATCCGCCACAGCAGGGGGGCGGAGTCAACCAGACTGACAGCCACCACATGGGACTGAGACTCCGCCTCCTGCTCCTCATTGATCTGGTCAGACATCAAACCCAGTCTGAAAGATGAGGAAGAGAGAGGTGACAGACATTGGTTACCTAGCTCATCTGTTGCTATGGTAACAGTACTGTGAATATTATTGATTGAAATAATCAATATTCAGTCTGTGGACAAATCGGATACATGGATGGAGTCTGGACATCAGTTTTAGCATCACTTTAGGATCATATTATTATGAAAATTATTTAATGCATTATTACCACTAATTATTGTTGATTTTTTAAATATTATTACTGATGGTGACTGAGATCAACAACAATAATTGTGGACTATGTTTACGTCACATTTATCTCTGAATGAATCGGATCCAGATATGAACTCATTCACTGACTCGTCTGGAGGTCACGTGACACCAGTCAAGACGCGTTTGGGGACACACTGAACTATTAAAACTAAATTCAGACATTACCAGCAGTTTGTTCCGTCCACAGACACATGTCAGACATCAGACAGGAGGGTTCTCGTATTGGTAAACAGGTCCACGTGGACGTTTGCTCTTATCACCGGGGACAAGTGCGCCGTTTACTCTTGTTCCGCGGTATCAGAGGTTTTACGACATGCCGTATACCGAGTGGTGGTCTCCTTCACCCACCTGACGAAAAGCGTGAACCCGATGGAAAAAGATCCATCAAGCTAAAGGACACACAACCCGACCATATGGAGGACGTCCACAGCTCACGAACAATTTCAGGAAGGGGAGGAGCTACGGGATGCATTCACGAACCGTCGGAATCCCCGTATGTGACACGTCCCGCCTCACTGAGGAGCGTCTGAAGATTCATATTAGAACATTAGAATATGCAAAAGTATGTGACTGACCTCAGATCTGTATTTTATATTAGTTCAACACTGGATACTAATAATTTTACGAAACTTGAGTGTGTTTATTTTATTTTTTTTTACGTCGTATGCATTTTTTAGTAGGTTCCATGTCTCTGATCAGTAAGATCAATGTTTCTCATCCTGATCTGTTGGAAAGCAAACTTAAGTAATTTTAAATTGACAAAATTACATAAAATAAGTTCTTGATTACAGTGACTTTCAGATCAATATTGTTGACCTGATTTTTTTTTTTCTACAATCTGAAATTAACCCTTTCATGCATAGTGGTCATTACAGTGGACAGGTATTTTAGAGCTTTTATATATTCATGGGATTGATTGTTTCTATATCACTTTGTGCTACATTTTATTGTATGAAAAGTGATATATGTAGATTGATTGGATGATAAATTGATATTAGCCAAGAGTGGACACTGATGCAACATCCCATACACCGTAATTCATACTATTACTGTAACTTTGCTGTTCTTGATAAACCTGATTTGCACGAACATGTTTGAGTGTAAATCAATTGCTAATTGTTATTAGTGCACAATTAAGTTTTCGTTACACAAAAAGTTTTTTTTTCTCATATTATCTCCATGAAGTGAGTAACAACTAGTATTAGAATGTTAAAATATGAGAAAACTTTAGATTAGCAGCATTAAAAATGTTTTCATAGTTTTCCACTCAGTATATCACTTTCTGATAATGGATTTTAAATAGCCTAAATGTGTCTTTGCTTAAAAAATTAAATGCATGTTGTCCAACTGAGTGGACATTCTTATAATTCCATGAAAAACAAATTCATTAAAAAATTTAAATCACATTTTTTTCATGTCTAAAGAAGAATAAAAACACCCAGGAAAAAAATCTTGACTGAGGCTCTGATGATTCATGCATGAAAGGGTTAAATATCATATTTGTAGTTAGGGACCTGATGAAACCTGATGGACAATGATGAGAACCCATTAACACCCAAATTATTAATATTTTTGACATCTTATTAATCATGTTTTTTGTTTTTCAAAATTATTAGGTTTTATCTGACAGCCGATGAGCATCATTACTGAGCCCATTTACATGACGATAAAAATCAGATAACTGCAAGTAATCCTTACCTGACATAATCAGATGTGACGCGTTTACATGTATTTCAGAAATGCAATAATCCAAAAAACCTGGTTTGCATGTTTCAGTCCATTATTTGATTTCTCTCGGAGTACATACAGTGCTTAGCATGAATGAGTACCCCCCCCCCGAAAAGTAAGATTTTAATCAATGTCTCAATGATTAAAAGCACTATTCCAAAAAAATTTGGACAAAACTGAGTTTTATAGAACATTTCTCAGAGAACAATGTTGTCCCATAGAAAATAATGATTCTCAGAGAAAATTATCTCAAATCTTTGACATTCTAAAGGACTTTTGTAATGTGTCGCCATTCCTGTATTTCTGTCAAGCAGATGGAGAATTTTGAGTTTTCATTTGTTGCATCATGAAATTTGTTTCTTCTTCAGTCCAGAAGTGCATCTTTGCTGACTTTTTTGCTATGTGCCTTGTTTACCTTTTTATATTAGGCTCATGTTGTTGCTGCATAACTTCCATTTATACAGACTTTTTTTTAAACACATAGATATAAAATAATAAAAGCAATCCGATTAACCTGTATTCATGCATTAAGACATCAGAGTACTGGGGAGATATCTTGGTGTGTGAATCTGATTTCTCATAATCAGATTACTGTCATTATCAGGTGAAGCTGATCAGATTATCCTGTTTACATGATCAATGGAATAATCTGATAACTCCAGAAATCAGATAATGATTGAAGTATTGGTGTGCATGTAAACAGGCTCACTGTGATTCCTGTCCTTTCTACAGCTGATTCTGTACGTCACTGGGCTCGTTGCATCATCTGATGGAGGACGAATGCAGCCTCATCTGTGGTAAATTAAGTGAAATTGGAAGGAGACGGACTCAGAGGAAGAGCAGGATGAACAGAAAGAGTTGAAATCATCATCTAATCCACAACCGTTATGAAACCAAAACACACATAGAAAGGTATGTTATACTGTGTCTGAACCTGGTTTCTATGGTGACGAATGATGCAGTAACAAGGGTCTGAAGTGGGCAGGGTTTGGACATTTTCATATCATTTTCCATTGGAAATGAATGGGATGTTTTGGGCAGATTTGCTCCAATCGTAAAACATGCACATTTTAACATATAATGATTTTTTTTCCCTAGTCTGTGTGATCATCAGACCAAATGTTACATAAGGAGATGAAGACTAAATGCATCACATGACACCAAGATATCTTCTTTGATCCAGGTGGGTGGGGCTTCAGATGAGTAAGGATGAGTAGGTAGGAATCACTCCAAACACTGAACTCAGTCAGTTTATTACAGTTAAATGTTGCAATAAAATGTGGCATCAGGCTTTTGTTGTGAAAGTAACACTGCAGTTTCCTTTAAACAGACTGTCCGTCGCCATGGCAGCATCAGTGTTGCATAGCAACAGGGCTGTGAGACGGACAGGTGTGAATTTAAAGGAACATTCCCATATTTCTAAAATATTCCTTTAAAAATAAAACTGGTTTTTCATAAATATATCAGTGAACCCTCACACCCCATTTCCCAGGATGCATTTCAGCAGCAAAAAGGAATGAATTTGATGTTTTCACTTGACCGGAAAACAAGCCAATCAGGGAACAGGTGCAGGGGGCATGTCCATCTTTGAGCACCGCCCCTCCAGTCCAACAGGTGAGTCTAAACCTGTCTCTAAAACTCAAACAGGCTCAGTGCAGCTGCGTGTGCAATGGCTGATGGGATTGAAGGTGTGGTCTCCTAATGTCCAATCTGCAGCTCCTCCAGCTCCTTCAGCAGTTGCTCCTCCTTCTGGACCTTCTCCAGCTGATTGAGATGACAACAAACAAACAAACCTCAGAACAAACAAACAAAGACATAAACCTTGGAACAAACAATTAACTCTCAGGACAAATAAACAAACATCTGGTACCCTTTGTTGTTTGAACGTAAACAGGAAGTTAAATGTGAACAAACGTCACCTGGTTTTTCTGCAGGACTTTTCCCGATGCCTGCTGCTCCTTCAGCTCCTCAATAGCTTTGAGTTTCTGAAACCAACCAATCAACAAACAGAGTCATCAACATCAATGGAAAATTATGTCATTAGTCATCATGTGAAAATAAGAAAATAAAACTGTTTTAGGTGAAAACAAGTACAGGTTTGGTGTTTAACAAAATTTCTACAGAAACATGTTCAATGTTTGTAGGATCTGAGGCGATGCAGGAACAGAATGGATCCACATGGTGGCAGCAAAACACCAGCTGACATTAAAGTCAAAAACGATCAAGATCTGCTGTGACTGAACTAAAACCACTTAAATGTCTGGAGTTAAAGAACCGTCCAAACCTTCTTCAGATTCCTGATCTTCTTGTCTGTCTCAGATTCTCCGCTACTTGGAGCCGATTGGCTGTTGCTGACGGGGGCGGGGTCAGATGAAGGCTCAGGCTCAGATTTCATTTCCTAAAGGAAAAACATGGACACGTTGTACAAACACGTTAAAGCAAACGCAACATGTGCGAGGTCAGCTATGGCATCATGACTGAGTTCTAGTGTCATTTGTGTCGTCACTGTTTGTGTTGTTGGTTGTTTGTGTCGTCATAGTTTGTACTGTTTGTGCGTGTGTGGGGTTATTGTTTATATCATTTGTGTTTGTGTCGTCGTGTCATGTGGCTCCACCTGCCTGCTTTGCCGCCTTCTTGGCCTCCCGTTTCCTCTGGTTCTTCAGCGCTGTCTTGGACAACGCCTTGTCTCCAGAGGCTCCGGGTCTCATGTTCTGTGGAGGTTCTTCTTCGTGCTGAAACCCAGAGTCACCAGATCAGGTCCATTCATCCCATTCTAACTGGTGTATAAATCAGACTGAACATAACCAGAACATTTCACTGAACTGGACTCTCACCAGTTTGGAGCTGGCGGCAGCTGGCAGGTGTCTGAGGGCAGGAGGGCGGTATGCCTGGGTGGGCGCGGCCTGTGTGGTGCCCAGTTCAGTGGGCGTGGCCTGGTAGCGGATGGGCCGCTCGGGAAAGCTGCCGTCTGCGAAGTTTTGCCAGCGGACCTCCCACAGCTCCGAACCTCCCGCTACATCCCACTTGTGCAGAACCGAGCCCGTGTAGTGCCAGATCCTAAAACCGTTACTGACGCGCAGACGTGGAGAGCAGGTCGCCGTGACGATGTGCTCGCCATCAGGACACCAGGAGAAGAAGGTGGCGTCCGGAGCCTGAGGTTTGGACACCTGGACGAGGACAGAGGATGATGACTCTAAACCCCTCATTAACCTTCTGGTATCCAGGTGAGTATATTATACACACTTTACAGGTCATGTTATAAAAGGTCAAGTTATTTTTCATGTTTCAGGTCAGAATTCAAAAGTTCATTTTGCCATGATTATTAAACTTCTGACTCATCCACTAAAATCATCACATTGCTAAATTCCTACACCAGTACCCTTCAACCAAATGAGCACAAATGACACATTAACACTTTCTAGCATTTAACATTTGACCTAGCACAAAAAATAATAATGTATATTATTGAATGTTGATGTTAATCATTGACATAAGCAGGGATGGTTTGATTATGTAGAGTTTTTTGGGGCATTTTGTATCAAAATGTTTTTTTGTTTTTTTACATTGCAAACATGGCATTTAAAGGGTGAAAATATATCACAGTTATTGAGTATTTGGTATTTTGTTTATGCCTCGATGAAATAAGTAAAAAAAAACTCAAACAAACAGAAAAACACAAGCTAAAAACCTATGATATGAAAACCTTACCTGTTTGTATTTCTTGACGTCCCAGACCTCCATCTGACCTCTCAGGTTTCCAAACCCGGCCAGTACCAGGATGTGGCCCTGAGGACTGAAAACAGGATGTCACACATCCGATCAATCAGAGACAAGAGGGTAGAGACCTGGGTGGACTGGGTCAGTACCGCCATGTTTTTGATACGATAAATGATTAAACTGTGAAATTGAGTCTAAGAGGTAAATATTTAAAACTAGAGTTACTAGAGTTGTAACTAATGACTATTTCAAATAAGTCAATGAGTCATCAATTGATGCAACAAATATAGTCAGAAAATCACTTGCAAAAAAAAAACCAAACAAGCCAAAAAAACCACAGTGGCTTTTATGTTTATTGCAGTAATAAAATACGTTTTCTTTCCTTTAACAAGAATATTTGGTGACAGCAGTTAGAATGAATAAAGTTTGAAAATAGCCTCTGGTCTATTTATTCCTTACTGCTATTATCATTTATTTTAAACGTATTACTTGTCTTTATGTTGCCTTTATTCTGTTGCTGCCTTGACCAGTACTATTGTGGGATCAATAAAGTCTCGTCTAATCTAATTTTTTATTCAATATTCAACAAATATTGTTGCAACAATCAGAATTTTTTTTCCCCAATTAAGCAACAGTGCTTTTTCTGCAGAATAATCCCAGTGTTTAATAAAGTTTGCGAAACTAAATACTCAAGAGTTCCAATTAGTAATAAAATAAACATTTTTCTTGAAACAAAAGTGCCTGACGTCACTAACAAACTGTTGAACTATTAATCGTTGACCTTTTATAACCGGTCCAAAAGTCATTGCAGCTAAACCAGGGTTTGGACCCCAGTTAAGACAGAATGTTTCAGACTAAACTAGGACACGAGGGACCGGGTTGGTACCTGTAGTAGGCGGCGTTCCGAGGTCCGGTTCCAAAGTCAAACACCGGGTCACATTTCAGGTTGAAGACGGTGGCTTTGGCGGGCATGAAGCCGTAAACCACGCAGAACTCGGAGGAGGTGGGACTCCAGGCCACGTCGTAGATCGGACCGTTCTTCGCTGTTTCACACAGAAAAAAAAAACATTGTCAAGTCACGTTTATGGTTTTACATCATATCTGACACAGTTTGTTAACAGAGTTGTTCTGATGATCTGTAAGTATGTTAGTGACTGATTCTAAAACCTCAGGACATTTTAGACCAGGGGTGTCGAACATACAGCATACATATGGGTATATAGATACTGCACAAGAGAAACTGACCAGTTTACTTTTTACTGATCCGCCCCACTTTACATCATATTGGTCCATTGGTCCAGAGCAATATCTTTGCACAAACTACAGAAGAACATTAATCACAGTGTCTAAAACGATAAATAAAGGTATATGGAGATGAAGACAGGAAAAAAAGTGAATGAAAGATTAAATGAGACGTGGATGATGGAGCTAAACCTTAAACACCCTCATTCAAATCCCTGAACGGGGCCTGAATCCTCTATCATAACACATTAGAAAGCATGGGTTGGACTCCGGTGGCCCTGAAAGGTCAGAGGTCACTGTGTGATTGGTTGATGGTGTTACTTACGTAGTTGGACCAGCGCTGTCTCTCCGTTCACCGCCAGGTAATGCAGTGTCTGCTCGCCATAATACGACGCTCCTGTTTTATCCACCTCGGTGCTCGCCGTCACCAGAACGGCAGATGCTGTGGCAACGAAATGAGAAACAACTCATGTCACGGTTTCAACAACATCTGCTCAACGATGTCCAATCAGCAGCTGATGAGATACAAACCCATCAACCTGATGGTCTACTGGAACTTTAACTCTTAACCCATAAAGTGAGTGAGTTGAGTGAGTTGGAGGAACTGAGCCAAGGAGAAGCAGTGGTTATGGGGAGTAATGAAGGAGAGCTGAGGATAGGAGGGGTCGGAACAGTGGAGGAGCAAGTGGTCAAATTCTTCAGGTCAAAAAATGTCAGTATCAACCAGGATGCAATCGATGCCTGTTTCATGTTACAAAGGAGGGAGGTGGCGGCCAGAGCAGCTCCAGCAGTCATGCTAAGATTTAATAGCCAGACGGGCAAGATAGCACTGCTGAAACAACGTGCTAAGTTGAAAGGGTCGGATGTGTTCATGAATGACAACCTGACACGGAAAAATGCTGGAAT
>JAPTGZ010000006.1:38772231-38787486 GCA_029814645.1 Fowleria isostigma | reverse complement strand
TGATTATTGTACATGTATATGAAATTGCCACTGTACCTGGAGTGCATGAGCTCGAAACAAAATAAATGAAATGAAATAAAGACCCAAACCATCTACTGATGGAACTGCTGAATACCTGCTGATCAACTAATCCTACAAAATGTTTTGTAAAATAGTTTTACCTGAATTATTCACAAGATAAAATATTCAAAAACTTACAAAAAATAAAGTTAACCAGAAACCTTGGAGTGATTCCTCCAAACATTAATATTTCTAAATATCAAACATAACTATTGCATTTGCATCTCTACCGGCATGACATCCTACAGTTTTGAGGTGGAAACAGGAGACCCCTCCCACACAAGGTCAGTGGATTACAGACATCATGAGGTCTTTACATGTGGAGAAGATGAGATGTATGTTAGCAGGATCGACTGCAAAAGTCTAGAAAGCATGGCAGCCTTTTCTAGAATACATAGAAACTTAAAGAATGAGCACTTTATTATGACTTTAATACCATATCACCACTCATCATCTGGACAACTGTAGGTAGTTCACTTATTCTCATTTTTATTTTTTATTTCATTAATATTATTTTTTAAAAATTTATTTTATCATTTTTATGTAATTTTATTTATTTTTGCTTTTGGTATATTTTACATCTGGAATTTGTATAAGTACTATGTGCCTCCTGTTCATATTCCTGATGTCTTATGATATTTATTATTGATATTATATTTACATGTTCTTGTTTATCTCCAAGTTGGGGGTGGGGATTTATGTTAAGGACAGCAGAAATGTACACATAGTACACATAGTATGATACATATATTATGCTGTTGAAAATCCATACATACATAAATAATTTTTAGAAAAAAAAATTAACCAAGCAAACCTTGAAATATGCCATAAAAGTGAACAAATCCTTCAGAAGTGAGGAGAAAATAAGGAAAATACTTGAAAAATAACAATTCCTCATTTCATACCAACCAGAACAATCTACTGATGGAACTGTTTAACACCTGATGATCCACTAATCCTAATCCCATGGAAATAATTGGTGTAAAATACAGTTAGTCATGTTTCCATGGTCATCAGATATGATCCATTTGGAAATTCAGAGGCTCCGTAGTTACCATGGAAACACCATCATCTTCTACAAAATTGATTCACCAGGAGTAGATGCTTGCTTGTATATTAAATAATAAATGAAATTAATGAAAATGATGGAAAATTATTAGTCAGCAACATGAACCAGAACAGCCAAAGTTTTCAATAAAAAGAACAAAATTAATAATAAATACTGAAATAAATCAGCAACAGGAACAAAATAATACGACACAAACTGAACAAAACTGAAGAAAAAAATAAAATAGGAAAAAAACAAACAAACAAAAAAAATAGTATATATATATATATCATGAATGAAAATAAGGTTACAGACATGTGGAAACACCATTATCTTCCAAAACATTGACTCACCAGTAAAAACCCATGGAGTTGGATCAATGACAGTGAATGAATACACTGAGTTTATGTTCAGTTAATGAAAGATTTTGCTGGGAAAAAAAGACTTTCTTCAGTTTTCTTTGTTTTGATAAAATAACCTTTGAATTTACTCTGAGTTTTAATGAACATCTACATGATAAGCAAGTTGAATAGAGGAAAATACATGATAGTCACTAAGAAAAATGCAAACTACAGACTACAGAGGATAATGTTGTAATAAATAATAATAAATCACTTACAAAAAAAAAAAAAAAAAAAAAAAAGGTTAGGGAGACAAATTCATTTGGAAACTACCATAAAAGTAACACTGGGTCTTTATGGGTGAAACACAAGATACAAACATTTCCTACTATGTCATATTTCATCTCCATCTGTTTCCTGTTCATCACCAAGTCTGGATATTCATTTCACTAAAGATGTAAAATGGCGATAAAAAAAAAAAAAAAACTTGTATTAAGACAAATACTGACATTAAGGATACCTGTCATTAAATAAACTGGCTTCTGACCATTTACAGCGACTAATGATACATTAAAGGTTATTCTATTACATATTAAAAAGAAAATTATTATTATTATTATTATTATTATTATTATTAAATACTAGTATGTACATTTAATTTTTTACTTTCAAAAACACACTTTATACTGTTCCTTTTGGGGATAAACCAATTAAGCCAAGACAACACATGATATATATTTAATGATAATGCATTACATAATTGAAAAACACTGAGTGAGTTTTCATTTTTCTGAAACAGGTCAGAGACGAAATGAAGGACGTCCTTTTCTGTGTTTGTGTTTTGTATTACAGGTAGTGGGAGGTAAAGCAGCAGCTGTTGTACTTTCTCACTGTATTTATCAGTTTCACTGAAAACGTGCTTCGAATGTACCGATATCAGGCTGATAACAGTACAGGCCGGTTTTGTAATATCAGTGTTTAACAGATACATGTGTAGCGGTAGTGAGCAGCTCAGCAAAATACAGCTCAGGTTACAGCAGAACCTCACAGAACCAGTTTAATTCACTCCATGACTGGGCTCAATTTGCGATTTATTTGTTTTACAAATCAGTTTTCCCCATTGAAATTAATTTAAATATAATTAATCTATTCCAGCCCTAAAAAAAACCCAACAAACATCCCTTTCAAGGGTTTTTAAAACAGAAAAAGTGCAATTAGAAAGAAAATAACAATATAAAAAGAAAGAAACTTTTTTTCGGAGGAGACGGAGAAGGAAAAGGAAGAGAAAGAGAAGAAGAAGAAGGAGAAGAAGGAGAGAAAAAAAGAAGAAGAAAGAGGAGGAGGAGGAGGAGAATCTTGTTACCTTTCTTGTTCCACTGCATGGTCACTTTGTCGGCTTTGAAGAAGCTCTTGTTGGCGAGCGCCGCCGTGGCTCCGCCCAGAACCGGGTACTGGTACAAACGCACAAATGACGGCGCTCCTTTACTGCCCGGCACGTAGACAGCCACCTGCAGAGACGAACCACGATGACGAGAGCGCGGTATCACCTGAGATCATTCGTAAGGACCTGGACCAGTGCTCACCTTGCTGGGCTGTCCTCCAGGAGACAACGCAAAGTCTGAAACCTTCTGCATGTGCAGTTTATTGGCAATGGTGTCTGAAAGATGAATGAAGACAGGACTACTAAAACCATCACATCTGTCATCTGTGTCATATCAGTGAATCACTTCTCGTTGTGACAATCAGCTGCCGTTGTCATAGAGAAGGAGCCAATCAGAGCTAGTAAAAATAGACCAAAGCTAAATTTAGATTAACGCTACAACATGACATGAGAAAGATGTTATTTATGACAGAATGTGTTTTCTTACTGAAATCATTGTTCTCATAGAAGTGCAGCTCATTGTTGACACTCCTCACTGCAATCTTCTCATCGTCAGACCAGCTAGGACACCTGCAGCCAATCAAACACAAGCACAGAAACCACATGACTCTGTGGTACAATAATGCAACGACCAGTAGAAATGTTATATAAAATAATATTGGAGAAACCTGGAGATAAACAGAAGAGGACCGACAATAGATCCTTGAGGAACTCCATGAGTTAAGTTTGCTCAGATTCATAAGATAAATATGAAGTATTAGATAAACTTCATCTCTAGGACTACATACCATGTGAAGCACATGACAATGAGATTCAGTTGAACTGACTGAAAAATAGTTCAGCATGTTCTATTTATTGGGAAGATGAGAAATAACTACATAACAAAATTATTGGCAACTGAAATAGGATGACTTTATCGATACCGATCTGACTTTTTCAGTTCCAATACTCATACTGGGGCCTTGAGTATCAGTCAATACCCGATACTGATATCATTGATGATTTAGAGCTGAGGTGCAAGAATGGGTGAGAAAAAATAAATAAATAAAAAAAAAAAAAGGATTTTTGCAGTTACCACAGGTAAAATTAAATGAAAGGCAGGCAGGTAGAGGGCAAGGAAGTGAAAAAAATAAAAGATTCGTGGATTGAAATACTGTTCAGAATATTTAATGATGATGATCATTACACATTACTGACCTAGTTCGTCAGGGTAATGGTGGTAAAAGTCTTTGATCAAGCCCAGGTCCAGGATGAGGGTGCGGGATATCCACGACTGCTCCCTAGGGCCACCATACCCCCCCTGCCTTGGATCGTCAACAGTCACCTGGTGTTCATGGTGTGTTGGATCCTGGACATCCAGCGCTGTGGACGTGACTTCCAGTACTTGGTGGACTGGGGGGTGGGGGTGGTGGTGGACGTCCCCTCCCTCATCCTAGACCCAGGTTTGCTCAAGACATCGTTGTGTGTATGAGTGCTTTAGCAGCGTGATTACTGATGCACATCACAACAGAACAAATCCAATCACTCGGTACATACTCCCCCTCCTCAGTCCGGTCCAAAATGTATTTTTGGGAGGGACAGGTGGTTGATAAGGTGATGGGAGCTGACATTCACTTTTTTTACAACTTTATCTACAGAGCTATAACCCACCATGTCCTCTACAGGTCTGTCACGTTACTTTTAGAGTTACGTTCAGCATGCATGTAGTCCATGTTGCAAAAACTTAAAGGGGATGGATCACTCATCTGGATCGGTTGGTTTTATCGATCCCCGATCCAGTTAAAATGTTGATATCAGGGCCAGTATCTGATCCTAATATCAGATCAGTGCATCCCTAAACTGAAACAAGCCTTAAGGCATTCAAGATTTTTAAAAATAAAAAAAACATCAAAAAGACTTCAATCACAACTTGTTTAAAGATGGTGTATTCAGTTAATGTAAGGACTACGTTCATGTGGTGACCATTATGTCGAGTTGTGCATCATATTTATAAAATAAAATGTTACAAAATTAAGGAGATGCTCCTAAATGTTTAACGGAAGTGTATCAACAACGGAGCCTTGAGGAACTCCACACTAGTTGAGCTTCTGATTCAGTTCAGTTGTTAAATCTTTCTCAGACTCACCACAGGTCCACCTTCTTCTGGTACAGAGCTTTGATCAACCGTCCACTCGGTAACTCGAACAGTTGGAGGTTAGCGTCGCCCTGAGCACTGTCTGCAGACTCTGATTTACAGACAAACACAAACCCATCAGTGATTTCCTACAGGAATTTAACAATACTAACAAATAAAAATCTAGATTTAGAAGTTTTTAACACTTCAGAAATGGTTTTGTTGAGACCTAAAACAGTTGTGGACCTATTTCCTCTAACTTGCAAAGTAAAATGCAAATGTAGAAGTCTGTCTGATGAACATGGACATGAAAACATAACGTTAGCCTCATAGCACAACTGTCCAAGTCATATATTTTTCAAGTCATAGCCAATTATTAAAACTGAATCAACAGTGTTACTAGAGGAGTTACACATATATAAAAATTTGGCAGAAAATATGACTTTGGCAGTTATGCTACGAGGCTAACGATAAGGAAGGTTTTTAGAAAGTAGATGATGGATTCCAGAAGAAACACTGGGACAGAAACTCCACATGAAGAACTGGACAAAAGCAGATACATAATGTGTGTCGGATGTTTTCACTTCACCATCCTTTAAAAACTTCATTTCCCATGAGCCCCCACAGCCCATGAGAGGTCATATAGGCCTACAGAGGTGAGTTGATGGTGGTCTTACTGGTGTACGGTTGCCAGGTGACCAGAATGCCACCCAGAGGAGAAAATTCCAGAAGAGCCGTCTTTGGGAGGTCAAAGGTCGCCACAACGGAGCTGTCTGAAGTTTTGACCACAGTGACGCTGGTGGACACACAAGACATTGAGTTTATTTTAACACTCAGTGATAATTAACACCTAGTTATTAATAAAAGTCAAATGTGACCAGTTCTTCTCCTCAAACAGTGTGAATGAGACATGACGCATGTTTGATAAAGACCGGGTTCCATGTGAGGAAGATAATCATTGTATTCTGACCAATCAGCTGCAGTCACTGTGCAGAAGAAGCTGAATAGAATTCCAAAAATTAGGGGCGTAGCGAAATAGTCATCTCGCAAAACGATATATGATACAGGGCTCGCGGTACGAAATACTCCCAATGCAAAATGAAGATGAAATAAAATCACCTGATGAAGATAACGAATTAAATGAAAAACAATTTGACTGTAAAGTTGGTAAGTGTGACTGTGTTTGTTCTACATATTATAAAGAAAGAATGAATGCATTTTAATTTACCAATCTAACTGGTTCTTTCTTATTATTTCTTAAACATAAATGAGAATATCATGAAAACTTTTGTCTTAGTAGGCAGTAAGATACGATGGTGTATAAGGGCCACATAAGAAAAACAAATTGTTTGTCACTACGAGAATAAAGTCGTATTTTACAAAAATAGAGTTGTTATATTGCGAGAATAAAGTATATTAAATATTAGAACTTTATTCTTGTAATATTATGACTTTATTTTCGTAATATAACAACTTTATTCTCGCAATATTACGACTTTATTCTCGAAATTTACGAGTTTTTTAAAACTACGACTTTATTCTCATAATATTATGAGTTTTTTTAAAACTACAACTTTATTCTCATATTACGACTTTATTCTCAAAATATTACGAGTTTTTGAAAACTACAACTTTATTCTCATAATATTATGACTTTATTCTCGTGGTGACAAGTGATTTGTTTTTATTATGTGGCCCTTATGTGCTGTCGTAGTAAGAGGAGCTTCTTTTTGTGGTGCCGCTGTAAATGATACATCATGTTTGTTTTTCGGATCCATCGTATGCATTTCCTAATGTGTGTTGAGTCTAAACCTGTGTCTCCTGTCAATCACTGAGGGGCGGGGCTGTCCTGCACATGCATGTCCAGCGTGAGAGAGAGAAAGGAAAAGAGAGAGGGACGGCAGCAGAATGTCCAGTGCAGGGCAGACTGAACGTTACACGGTTTTCCTGTTGCATCCCTAGTGTCCACCATTCTCTTGTCGTCCTCTATTTTCAGGTGACGTGAAAGTGCTGCTATAGTAGTGAGAGGGTCGGAGATAGTAAGTGCGTGGTGCCACTTCATGTTCTTGAAACTTTCTTTTAACTTGATCATTATTTTGTGCATCTTTCAATTTTATTTCGTAATTTGTTTTATTCTGCGCCACAAAATTTTGTTACACCCCTACTAAACATTGTCACAGTTTTAGGGTATGTGGAGGTGAAATGCCCTGGGAGATGTAGTTGACTTCTCACCTTCAGTGTTTACATTGAAGATGTAGATACTGGGGGGGGGACGTGCTGCTGTTATATGTCGGAGCTTGCGCAAGGTCCTGACACAGCAGTACTGCCCTTGTTGAGGAATGCAGTAATAGTTCAACCGCTTGCATTTTGATATGGGGAGAATCTACTGCATCTGTTAAGTACTAACAGCCAGTGAGGTCGTGATTTTTTTGTGACTTTTTTCCCTCCCATCCTGTGCTCACCCCCACCCCATGGGAGAGTGTCCGCACCCCCACGGTTGAGAACCACTGTTCTAGATACTTGACTGAAATCACTGATCGATAATTAATAGTGAACAGTTACCTCTGTCCGTTACACCAGCTGAACAGAGTCCCATCTCTGCTGAACGTCAAACACCTGCAGACCCGAGGGTCCCTGGGAAACAAACAAACACAGGGTTGGCTGCAGTTAATAAAGCAAGGAGGATTTTATATTCTAATATTATCCATTTACAGAAAATGAACAAAAACAGGTGGAACTGAAGTCAAGAACTAACAATAAAACAGGTTAATGACACACTTTAAAGGGATGATATTTTGCTAAACCCTCTTCTATTACTCTCTGGTTCATTTATTTGTGTATTTCGGACCCTAATAGTTCAGAAAGTTTGAATGTGAACCCTCCAGGTGCTGCAGAACTATCTTTATATTTATTTTGGAAAAAAAAAATCAAGTGGATTTCTACAACCCCTTTTAATTCCATCTTAATTTGTTATGTTTATGACTAATTACATCACGACATTTGCACATATAGGGTCAAATGATTTAAAATGCATAATTCCGCTTAAAACAGCAAAATATCCCTCCTTTAGCATGTTTCAAGGCCTAAAATGCTCTAAAAATACTATTTTTTTCCTGTAAATTCTGTCTGTAATGCCAATTATAATTAGACATTTGAAATCATTATTTATTTCCAGTTTCAGGGCTGAAGAAACCAGACAGTTGGTTTTAAGCAATTAATAAAATCTGAAAATGGCATAAAATGCTGAATAAAATGAAAATATAAAAAGCTCTACAAAATGAAAACACTTAAATACAAAGCATTACTGTGTCTTATTTTCACTGTGTCTTATTTGTAGCTTTGAATTGATTTATTATAAATATGGGTTGTTTTAGTTGGTGTTTTTAAAATCTATTCTTTTTTATTTCATGCTGTGCATTTTGACATTTTGTTCTTGAGGTTTTTACTTGAATGACAATAAATGAGTCTGAAAACAGAAAAAAAACAAAAAAAAAACATTAACAAACAAAATGAAAATATGAGAAAAAAAATCTTGACAATTGTTAAACCAAATAAAATTCTTGTCAATGATTAAACAAGATAAAAATGTAAGATGAAAACAGCAAAAAACAAATAAAATTAATAAGAATGAGGATGTAACGACACAAATCCTTCATATTCTGTTAATTTTACTTATTGTCATTTAAAATTTTAAATCTAAATTAATGAGTGCATTAATTACTGATGATTATTTTTTATTAAACATGAAAATTGCCGATGTGAATCACAGAGGAAATCCAGCTTTATGTTATATTTTATTTCTCTTTCCGTGTCTGTAACTCCTGCCGTTCATCTTTATTTTCTAAAGTTCAGGGCAGCGTGTTGGTAAAACGAAGCCAAGCACCATCATGTTTTTTGAAATACGACCTCCGAACGCGTTATGGATGAGTGTGTGTTTTACCTCTGGAAGGCGGTGTGTTGTTCGCAGGTTGGCGGTCCACGAAGCAGAGACGTACCGTCAGATCCTCGCACTGAAAACACACATGTATGTTATTATTCACAGTTTAACAGATGCACATGGAACTAATGCAAATCAACAAAACCATCATATAAAATAAATTAGAGCCAGTTGTATATCTGGGTTTATATTTAGCACATATGTAGTGGATTATGATGTGAAATTAGAGTTATAATAATTATGACTGACATGTTTTAGTAACCCTCTGATATCCCACCCATAAAGGTCCTTCTAACCACAGATATCATAAAATCTGCACAGTGCCGTAGTAATGTCAATTTTTTGTATTTCATCAACTCAAGCCATAATCAAAAACACCAATACTCAATAACTGTTATTTTTTAACTCCTTAAATGCCATGTTTTTAATGTAAAGAAACCATACTTTTTGATGCAAAAAAAACACAAAAAATGTTTATTTTCTAATATTCTACACAATAATTTAATTATTAATACATTTTTTTTTTCATCCTGGCGTATGTTAATGATTAACACCAACATTACTTGTGCTGGGTCTAATGCTAAATGCTAAAATGTGTAAGTGTGCATTTTTACTGACTTGGAAGACAGGTGCTAGTGTAGTCATTTAAAATCTATCTTCTATATTATAATAAGAGAAGCTCTCAGAGCGTCTCTGTGTGTGTCTGTACAGTTCTGAGAAACTGAGAGGTTTTTTCCGGGCCAATTTGGAACCTACAGTTGAGGAATACTCCCATCTTCACATTAAACTTCTCTGCAAGTTGATAGGATCAATATTTAGGAGATATTAGTTTTGGAATACAATAGCCTTACAATCACATTGCTCGGTTGACCAGATGTGCAGTACCACACTGCATGATGGGAAATGAAGTTAAAAATAGTAACAAGGCATTTACTAATTTCAGTGTGTCTAGAAATCAGTATTAATATGACCCATAAATCCCTATGAATCAACGTGCTAGTTGGTTATAATGTGCTGATTTTAGTGGATGGGTCAGAATTTTTTAAATTATGCAAAAATGAACAACTTTTGAATTCTGAACTAAAACAAACTGTAAAAAAACAGACTTTTTATAACATGAAGTGCAAAGTGTGCATAATATGCTCACCTGGACACCAGAAAGTTAAGTGTATAAATAATGTATATAATTTAATCAGATGAATGAACTAATGTGATAGAGGTTTGACCTTTTTTTAAGAAATTCTAATTAATATTTCCGTGTTGAGAATAAATAACACGACAAAAAGGCACATCGATCAAAATATAATTTAAACCCCTCAGCCAAGAATTTTACCATCCGTGTATCCCTACTATAAAGTGTAAATGATTCAGATCCACTTTTTGATCAAAAATCCAACATGTGACTAATGACTGATTGATTACAATTCTAATCTTCTCTGGTACACTTTATTTATTTGATAGGGACAATGCAGTCGAACAAGTAGGGATGTAACGATATGAAAATTTCATATCACAGTTATTGTGATCATAATTATCAAAGTTATAATCGTGTTATTGTTGAAATGTGCTCAAAATGTCCAAAAAGTACTAATACATACTGAAATAAATCTACCAAGTTTTATTTAGAAAAAAAAATAAAATAACATGCACAATGTACTTTGTTGGCAGAAACATTGTTTACCTGAGATTAAAATGTAAAACTGTTACATATTTACTTTGTTTAATGTTGGTTTATACACATTTGATTTCTACCAAAGTAATATGGATGGAGACACAATACAACCACATGGAAACAAATCCATAGTGCAAGTATTTAAGTATCACTGAGTTTTCAAACTGCGGTAATGGATCACGGTTTTCATGATAATTACAACTGAAACAGTAACATTAAGTGTGAGGAATTTTACAGCGGTTTATCGTTATACCAGTAATTGTTACATCCTTAGTTACGGGCTTGCAGCTGATGCGATGCATATAGTTTATATAGCTAGTGCTAATTTTCAACTCCTGTGCCTGGTTGGGCTTTCTACAGCACTACAGGAGATTTCAATACATTACATTATAATCAAAATAAAGCAAGACAAGAAGACAGAAAACAAAAACACTATTCTATATAAAAACACGATTAAACTGTCCATAATTACTGCAGTGCATTTACATAATAACAAAACCTTCATTCACTCACTCACCTACACATAATGCATACTATTTACAAATGGGTACAGTTTTGTTTTTTCTTTAGCCTGGTTTTAGTTCTGGTGTTGAACATTTTAAACACAGAGATGAATTTTATTTCCAGCGGAGGCGAGTTCCAGAGTTTAGAGCTCTTACAAGAGAACACCGACAGTCTGAATATTGGTCTGCACAATGGCATTTTGCTGTTTTGGTTTGAGGAGCTTCTGGTCACTGTTGCCATTTTGTCTCTCGATAAATCGTCAGAGTAGCTCAGGTGCTAAGCTGTTTATACATTAAAATATTAACTTGAGACTACAAAAGCTTTTAAAGCTTAGTAGATTATATTATTTCAGGATATGGCCATGATGATAGCAGATTGGTTTTTATTCATAATTTTCATGGTTGAATTACACAGAGATCCAGTGTGTTTGGTGGCAGTGGAAGGTGCTTGAGCCCAGACTGTCATGCAGTTTGAGATGTGTAAAAAGATCATCACATGCATGGACTTCCCATCTGGTCAGTGAAACCTGAGACTTCATTGTGCTTCCATCCTTCACAAAACGCCTTCCATTAACACCACATTTGGATCACACATTAGCTCAACACTGACCAAGGAAAGCAGGTTCTCTGGGTTTAATGTTTAATATGTAAAAGGCTCATCTGTACATATTAAGCTGAAGTCTGAGCCTCTCGGTGTAACTTTACAGCCTGGGTTAAAAATAAGCTTTATTCTGCTCGGATCTAGGTGGTAGTTTGTCACAGAACAACCTGTCTAAATAAAATCAGTTCGGATTTATAGCTAAACAGATATAAATCTTGATGCTTTAACCTAAGGATTATATTTAAGGATAGGTCCAAACGTCAACACATGTACAGGACTTCATTTAGAAATAGACTCATTCAACTTCCTCTAGCGTTTAGACCAAAAAATAAACACATACACAAACATTATCGCCTGTTTCCAAACACACAGCAGCTACTTAAGCATTCGGAGTTCATATTTTCTAGTAAATATCCTCTTTCTTGATCAATTCAACTGATAAACACCATATGATCTGTCTTTTCCACCAGTGTAAATGAATCGTGAAAAAGCGGGACCAGAAGTGAAAAAGTCCGGTTTATTTTACGAATGATTCCCCGTGTGGTTTTAAAATAACACCGAACATAATAAAACATTCTGCTGGTTTGAGAAAACGACACAATGTTGTTTTTAAAATGCATCTGAGTTGGCAATATCAAGGAAAAATGCGAACGTCTCGTTTTCAAACGGAGTTCGGTGCATTAACCCGAGTCCACTTCAACATGGAACGGCAGAAACCCGCCCGGTTACGAACGTCGGTCCGGTAAATCCCGGGGCTCCGTCGCCCGCTAATGGGACAACTTTAAACGCATAAAACACGAAATGAAACATCAATTTACCCACCTGCTAGGAGAGGGATGGAGGGCGCCATGTTTGCGTGTGCCGGAAGAAGAAACAGAGACCGGAAATACGTGATGCATGGGAAGGGGCGTGCCCTTCAGTGCCACATCAGCATACAATCCACGTAAATTCACTCAAAAAACAGGCTCTGAACCGATTTTTTACAATTTAACGGTATCATTTCGAACTCACAATGCGCACTGTCTGGAATAAATTTAATTATAACGTGATTTAAATTGTTGTATTTGATTGTTTGACTGTGGCTGCGTCAGGCTGCTGTAGATCAACAAGAAACTGACAACACTTCCGCTTTGAAAATAAAATAAAATAAAATAAAATAAAATAAAATAAAATAAAATAAAATATATACCACATTGTATTGGAAACTTGTAGTATCAGATTTACCAGATTCCATTGTCATACATTTATTATGGCTAAAAATTACATACAGATGAATTTAAATAAATTTCAAAACTCTATTTAAAGCCATTCTCATCTAAATACAACATGTGGATGAGCAAGGAACAGCAACACAAACCACTAAAGAGGAAATATGAAGTATATACATATTTCATATACTTCATATTTCCAGATACAATTTTTTTTGTATTATTCACTCTTACTCCATGTTATATTCCTCATATTTTACTTTGTTGATAATTCTGGTTATTTTGTCAATTTTGTGTTAAAATGTGATAAAACCACTGTGAAGTAGATCTGAGAAGATGGATTGTACTTTTATATGTTTTTGATCATGAGCTTATCAATAATATATCAATTATTTTAAGGCTTTATTTAGTATCTTAATGATAGATGCAATACAGTCACATGTTTACCTCTTCTATGGACATGAATCGTTAAAAAACATTTTTGTCAGTTAATCATTGCACATAGTTGTTCTTCTGTGTTATATACTACATTATGTTTTTTAATTTTTTTAAGATATATTTACTTACATAAAAGTGTCATGTTACCATTCTGTCTTTACATCGTCCCATTGGGAACAAATATATTTTTTAATTGAGAAATCTGGTGCAAATTAAAAAGTGATAATATAATAAAAGCTTTGTTTTTTTCCTTCTAAGTTTGATAGAATTTTTAAATTAAGTGATTGAGATCTGGTCGAACCGTTTCATTAACTCAAATTGCAGGTTTTTTTTTGTTTTTTTTTTTAACTGAAAACAGTCAAATTAAGTTTCGTTGATGAGGTTTCAGCCCGGGTTTTATGTTGAAAGTGCGTCCCGGTGTGTTTATTTTGACATTTTGTATCTTTACGTGCTAAAAGGCGGGTCCTGGAGGAGAGGGGGCGGGTCAAGTGGGCGGAGATTGGTCTTTTTGAGTACGTAGACAAGAGTGAGTCGGTCCCAGTCCGAGAACCAACGGAGGAGCTAGACGGACGAGAGCAAGAAAAGCAACCAGTAAAACCAACAAAACTCGACTCAAACCCACCAGAACCAGCACCGACTCGAACCCAAGATGGTGGCCAAGCAGAGGATCCGGATGGCGAACGAGAAGCACAGCAAGAACATCACTCAGAGAGGAAACGTGGCCAAGTCAACGGTGAGTTTAACAACGGCTCCTTCACACACCGGTGAGTTAAAAAGACACATAAAAGTCGGAACATCCAACCAAAACCAGCACCAGAACCCCGATCTGGACTGTAGGTTCAACCACAGACCACACTGAAAGTTACCTGTGATTCTGGACCAGGTAGAACCCACAAAACCAGAACCAGGTCTCAGTGAAACCACTTCAGAGACTGTGTTGAAAGGAGGAAGTTTATGATGAATCATATCTGGAGCTGGTGTTTAGGTTTGGGTTTTAAGGTTATTTTGAAGAAAGTATCATGTTCTTGTAACAAAAAAAACAAAAAACAAAAACAGTTCCATCATCATATTTCAATGATGAAAGAAAATGGAGCAGATTCTGATGTGAGCAGAAGGACGAGTCAAACCAGATGAAGACGAAGAAACAAAAGAGTAAAAAGAGTCAGATAATGAACATCTACAAGAACCTGTTTCCAGAGTCCTCGTCTGATTACATTCTACTTTAATATCATGTTCTATTATTAGTGTTTTTAAGTCCTGCCCCGTCTGTCAACACCATCTGGAAACATGAAGAAATCCATCCAGTTTTCAGATGTGATTGATGCTGAATTGATGAACTCTGTGGATGTCTGTGTGTTTTCAGAGGAATATGACTGAAGACAAAGGCGTCGGACCATGGCTGCTCGCACTCTTCATCTTCGTCGTCTGTGGATCAGGTGAGTCTTCCTCCTCCTCTTCCTCCTCCACATCCATCAGATCACAGTCTGAATCCTCTCAGGTCCAGGTCGGAGGCTCAACATCATCTAATCGTCTTTACTGGACTCCCACTTTTGTGCTTTGTGTTTTAACTTGATTCCGAGGAGAAATTGCAGGGTTTAAAGCAACAAAAATACAGAAAAGTGCAGAACATATGTGTGAAAAACAAGAAATATAAAAGAGTACATGTAATGATTTCCATGTACAGTTTCCAGGTAAACCAAACACATTTTAATTTACCTTAGAATAGAATAAACTATATTGTTTAGCAGCAGACCCCCCCCCCACACACACACACACACACACACACGAGTTTTGACACTTTTGTAATAAAGACATGATTTGACGACCATTAGAACAGTTTCCATTTTTTTCAAATGTAACAAATGCTGTGATAGGTGGAGGTGACCACAACCCATTCTAATAAGATAAGGATAAATCATACATTTTTTCTTTTTTTTCTTTAGTTCTTTCTTT
>JAPTGZ010000006.1:38722725-38733526 GCA_029814645.1 Fowleria isostigma | reverse complement strand
GACTTCTATCAGTGATCACTGTGTCTAACCGGGCCGCAAAAGGGTCCGATCCGACCCGTGGGATATATTTGGGTGATGCAAAAATTACACTGTGTACTTTGGTGTGTTTGTGTGTAGTTTGGTGTTTTTGTGTGTACGTTGGGGGGTTTTGTGTGTAGCTTAGTGTGTTTGTGTGCAGTTTGATGCATTTGTGTGTAGTTTGGAGTGTTCTTTGGTGTGTCTGAGTGTAGTTTGGTATTACTTTGATGTGTTTGTGTGTACTTTGATGAGTTTGTGTATACATTGGTGTGTTTATGCATAGTTTGGTGTGTTCTTTTGCATGTGTGTAGTTTGGGGGATACTTTAGTGTGTTTGTGTGTATTTTGGCACATTTGTGTGTAGTCTGGTGTGTTCTTCTGTGTGTGTGTGTAGTTTGGTGTATACTTTAGTGTGTTTGTATGTACTTTGGCATGTTTGTGTGTAATTTGGTGTGTACTTTGGTGTGTGTGTGTGTGTGTGTACTTTGCCTTAGCTCAGCTCCCCATTTGATCTACTCAACTTCTAGAACCCATGGGTTTCCACGGGTCAACACAGTAGTACTATCATAATAACCAATAAATACTGAAAACTCCAAACTTTTCTCTGTTTCAGTATAAAAAAGTGAAATTTTATGAATATTTTTTACAAACTATCCTTTTACAAAAAATATGAATAAATATGACGAACCTGAAATATTTTAATAAGAAATATAACTGTGACTTCATCGATATTCTGCCTGTTACCATTTGTTTTGTGTATTTGTAGATCCATGTGATCTGTAAGTTGTAATGAACGTGTAAAGAATAAACTGTTTTAATTGTGCCTATTTTTCTTAAGAACCACATTTTTTAAAGGATAGCTTGTAGATATGAATATTTTCATAATGTAATATTACTTCTCTCACTGTGATTATTATACTGGTCCAGCCCAACTGAAATTACATTGGGCTGAATGTGGACCCTGAACTAGACACAATACGGACCATAATAAGGAAAAGCACATTTATAATTTTTTTTAAAAAATCTAAAAATTGTCAAAACTTAACAACCTTTGTAGACATTGTCCCTGAACTAGTCTAGTCTCACATCTGGACCCTTGCTCCTCCATCGTCCAAACTCTGAAGACATTGAATGAACAAAAGCAGGAGAAGCAGCTTCAGAAATAATAAAACATTCATCAGAAATGATAAATAACACATTCATCCTGATGTGAGGTGTGTGTGTGTCTCCTGAACTGCATCATGGGTAGGTTTCATGTCCCTGCTTCTCCGCTGTGATGCTGACCTCTGGTTGGGTCCTAATACAGATGGACAGATGGTCAGACACAGAGTGACGGCGCCCTCTGGTGGTCTGAGGAGGCCCTGCACCCACTACTGTCAGATTTAACTCCAGGTGTCAAGGAATAATTTAAGGAACACATGTTTGCGTGTAGTTTAGTGTGTTTGTGTGTAGCTTGTAGAGGTTGACCGATATTGATTTTTCAAAGCCAATATCAATTAATCATGAAGGCCAATAACTGATATTTGGAGCCGATATTCATTTGGAGTAAAAATGAAAATCTTGTCAAAAATTTTAATTGTACAAACACCAACACTTAACTTTAAGTTCTGTTCAGTTCGTTTATTTTTCATTTGACAAAACTAAATCTGAGAACTCCCAGGCTCAGCAACATATCAGTGAAATATTCCCATAATGCACTAGTACACCAAAGTCCACCAGTCAGTCCTTCTAAGGCCCTCCGTACATGATGTGTATATTCTGAAACATCATGCTCCTCTCCTCCTCTTGCAGACACTATCAAAGAGATTCAGACACACTTCATCTATGTCATTTTATAATGGTTGGGACTTCTGAAAATTTGAATAAGTCCAGTCAAACATCCAGGTAATGACAGTTGTACATCTGTCAGTTCTACAGGTATAATTTCACACACACTTCACTGTCCCTGTATTGATAATATCATGTCAGTGACTGTAGGTGTAAGTTAACTGGTGTGTTTGTCTAACACTGACATGTTTATAAATGTCCATTAATGAGCACTGTGCATGTCACTCATCAGTGTTATAATCCACTGACCGTTTGGATGGAGTAACACAAAGAGGAGAAAGGATGAACTCAACAGCCATCCAACAACCAACCTGAAATTATAACAGGTTTTTACTCTATCTCATAAAAACACACCTTAAAACTGTCAGACTATTTCCCTGTCGTTATGATTACAGACCAGTCTCATCGTGATACAGACAGAGTGTGTGTGTGTTTGTGTGGTGGTGGGTGGGTGTATATTCAAAGCTAATCTACATGGTCAAAGCTAGTCTCTGGTTGTTCTCTTCACAGTGCTTTCACTTTTTCCGTTCATATTTTGGGACTTTCAATTCCATTATTTGGAGTCATGGGTTTGGTGTTGGTGTTTGTCAAAATCAGCCACCTGAACTTACAGTCATGTAAACCTATTCAGCTGGTTCGGGGCGATTTCTCCGCTCCGTGTGTCTGCCCTGTTTTCACACACGTGTGCGGTTCATGCAGCGCTTCTACTGTTGATTGGCATGTGCAGCGTGACCAATCAGATGGTGTTGTGGGAGGGTCAATGCTCAGAGTAGAGAAAGAGCAGAGGGGCAGTGACAGCCGCTGCATCAGAGCCAAAATAACCTGTTTTAAGTTTGATCCATCATATCTTTAAAAAGCCGATATTGATAATCGTCAAAATGATGAATATTGAAGCCGATAATTGGCCAGGCCGATAATCGGACAACCTCTATTAGTTTGGCATGGTGGTGTGTACTTTGGTCTGTTTGTATGTAGTCTGGTGTGTACTTTATTTTATGTGAAACTGTGGTTTTGTGTGTATTTTGGTGTTTTTGTGTGCAGTGTAGTGCGTTTGTGTGTAGTTTGGTGCATTTGTGTGTAGTCTGGTGCGTTTGTGTGTAGTTTGGTGTGTATGTGTGTAGTTTGGTGCGTTGTTTGGTGTGTACACGTCGTTTGTTTACCTCCAGGTGACTTGAGTAGGTTGTTGTTGTTCTCCAATGCATCGAGGAAACGTTTGTTGCGTCATATTTGATGTCCTTTCTCCTCTGGTCACATGACTCCTGACCTGTGACGCCTCTTTAGACTGAACCGGTGAAGGGGGAGGAGCTTAATGTCAGAGGAACAGCGTCATCATGTCAACCCTCTGTTTGTGTTGATTCACATAAACAGGAAGAAGGAAAACACAGTTAGTTTTACCTATGATGACATCACATCCTCTGTCCAATCATAGTACAGATTACACATGCCTGACTCCTCCCACCTGTCGAATGACGGTTTTCAGAGCTGAAGGTAAACGAAGTCCAGGATCTCTGCAAACAACCACAGACAGATAAACACATCAATAAACAAAGTGAAAAAACAAAACAAAAACAACAGTAATTAAACAACAAAACATCAAACAACAAAGCAAACAAACAAAATGAATATATACAGAAAAACAAAAACAAAAAGAAACAAAACAACAAAGTAAAAACCGAACAAATCAAATCAAAGACACAGAACAGAATCAAATTTTCCCATAATCCTTTTCCAGTCGTTTCCTGTCGACGCCATATTTTCTTTAGGTTTTGATTTTCTCATCCAACGTTTACAAAAATCAAAACCTAAAAAAACCACGGCAACGCAGAGTGGAGGTGTGGCCACTGGACGTACTTCCTGGTAAACACTTCCTGTTAGTTTTACCGTCAGAGATCAGGACGACGTTGTCCTCGATGATGTCACTGAAGTACGCCGTCATGACGTCACACATCTGGGCAAGGAACTCGAAGACCGTGGCGCCAACATCGGACCTGATGACGGGATGGGACCACGTTGACCCGGAAGGTGTTCAATGCTGCCCACCTGGAACACAAGAATGAGACTGGATCAGACCAAGACCAAGACCAAGACCGAGACCAGGACCAGGACCAGATCAGAGACTGGGACTGAGAATAGGACTGGGACCAGATCAGAGACCAAGGCCAGGACCAGAACCAAGAACAGGTCTAGGACTAAGACCAAGACCAGGGCCAGTCGTTTCTAAACGGTTTTAACTTTGTATCTAATTTCATGTTTTTCATCTTTTACTGGTTTTAACTCAGGTTTAATTCCTTCTAGTTAAATGATATTTATTTTATAAAAATCATCATCTTAAGGTTTTATTTCATTTTGTTCAGAAAATCATAAAATAAATAAAATCACAATCAAACACCTTTCATATAATTGTAGTCACATGGTCTCATTTTATTTTATTGATTTTAGTTTAACGTCGCGTTAAAATAACCCTTTTTTTTTAATCTTTCATTCACCGGTTCATGTCCATGTTCCTTTAGATTCTGATTTTTCTGTTTTTCGTGCGGGTCATCCTGTTGCCACCTGGATTCATTCGACTGATTCTTAGAAGTTCTGGTTTTCTCATTCTTCTTCTTCTTTTCGTTGTGTGGCGTCGTCGTTGCAGACTCCGATGACCTCATCACCACAGGAGCTTCCTGTTCTGTCAGAGCTGCGGTGCTGCCATGCTGTTGCCTAGCAACAGGCTCCCCGCATCCTGGCGACGGTGAGAGCTGCAGCAGCATCACGTTCACTCTGCAGCTCCAGAGACAAACGGAGGCAGGACAAGTCTTCATGGATCAGAACCGACTCTGATCCGGTTTAATGACGTTAAAACACAGACCGGGGATGAGTCGATGAGACGTTTACACTGACCATAAAAATCCGATAACTGTTACTAATCTGATAACTGTAATAATCTGATCTGATGCGTTTACATGCAAGTCAGAAATATGATAATCACTAAATCCTAGTTTAAACGTTTCCGTCCATGACTGGATTTCTTTAGTGATGGCAGAATCACACTTCCTGTTTTTTTCTTCATCTCCCGTTTGACAAGGTCATTTATGTTTTCTATGATTTATGCATTTTTTCCCCCACATGTGCAGATGTAAAAGAACAAAATAAATCAACCTGCATATGCATATGAAGGCATCGGAGTATTGGGGACAAATCCAGGCGAGTTAATCTGATTTATTATAATCAGATTACTGCTGTTATCTGATCAACAGGTCAAATTACACTGTTTACACAATCAATAATAATCTGACAACTCCACAAATCCGATACTGATCAGAGTATTAGTGTGAATGTATATGGGTTTGGTGACATCGGCGTACATCTGTTGACCTATGTCTGGAAATTCATAAATGCAAACATAAAAATGATAGGGCCTAAGACAGCCCCCTGTGGGATCCCATTCACACTTTAATGAAACACAGATTTATGATCAATACAAATCTGATAAGTCAGAAATCAGACAATGATCAAAGTATCATTGTGAAGGCAACGGGACCAGTGGACGTCCTCTGATAATCGTAGGTTTGTGAAGAATGTGATGTTTTAACAACAATAATAATGGAAAAATCTCTTTTAAAATGAGGTTAAATTCAGATTCTTTCCTCATTTTATTAAGACTTTTGTGTCATTTTCTTTTTTTGAGACTTGATATTTTCTGATGCTTCACCTTTAGCTGAAAATGTAAAGTTCAAGTAAAAAGACTGAACTGACCAACAAATCTACTTCATTCAATTAGAGTGATCTGAAAAATGGCTAACTTGTAAACTCATTGTCAGTGAATCTTCAGTTGCATCATGAAAGAAACATAAAAAATTTAAAAGCAACCTGTTTGTTGTATATTAATGCTGAACGTTTTAAGAGCATTTTTTCATGATTCGTGTTTTGTTTCAGGTTCGCATTGACACGAGTATGGATTAAAATCATGAGCTTAAGTGGAATGGGTCTGTGGTGTGCCTGAACGCATCAGCGCCAAAGATCTGTGAGGCGTTCAGGGTCTGGACTCACCCAATATCATTGTGGAAATGCTGGGGATCGACAGTTCCCCCTTGAGGTTGTGGATGAACAGTTCTGCAATCATGGCATCTGTCAGTCACAGCTGCTCATTAAGAAAAGTCCTGCAACCCAATACAAACAAAAATAAAAAAATAATATTAAAAAATTAGCAGAAATAAGCAAACAAAAAAATTGACAGAAATAAACAAACACAATCTGACCACTTGTCAATCAAAAGTAGAGTCAAACGATCACAAAAAATATCAAGTCTATTTATTAGTTTATTATTTAGTATAAACTCACATTATGAGCAGAAAATAATTTGTGGACATTAGTAATAATATACAGAATAATTAAATGTATTAAGGAAGAATACAACAATGTAATAAAATAATAATACGCTATCTATTTGAAGTTTGTCATCATTCAGTTTTATTTATTGATTTGAACCTAAAAACATTTTAAATAAATCTAGACAATGAATATATTTATTACTTTTTATATATTTCACTCATTTATCCCTCGGGTCTGTACTTCTACTTAAACCTGGTTAATAACTCACAATTAACAATTTTACATAAAAAACAGTTTAACAAATAAAATAGTAAAACATAATATAAAAAATAATAACACATAGAATCGGTCTTTCCAGTTGATGTCAGCTCATCGGTAAAATAAGATGTTGAAAACATCCGATTAACCACAGAAAAATAGTCAAATATTTAATAAATCTGATGAAACTCCGTCGAAAAAAAAAAAAAAACGCCTTCAGAACTTCATTTAAAAATCCGCCGTTCTAACGGATTTTTATTAATTTTTGACACAGCTGCATATTTGGCCCACAGACCAGATTAACTATTTGGAAGATGGTCCTGGTCACGTATTTCGGCAGATGAATAAATAACGAGAGCATTTAGTTCATATTTATGGTTTTAGCCGCAGAACGGATCTGTGCTGACGTCACCGCCCCGACACCGACAGGACGACAAAAAGCCAGACATTAACGAGTTAAACGGGTAAAAATTTACAGAAATGTGTAAATACTTGATTTTTATTTCAGCCGAATAAAAGACTGTTTATTCTTCGTTTATAAAATTCTTTATTCATTGGTCTACAACGGATGTTCTTCGAATTACGCTCGATGAACGGTAGAAAAGCCTGAATATAAACGAAGTTCGTCCGCTAGCTGTTAGCCGCAGATGCTAACATTACCGCAGACGGTGACGCTGCGCCGCGGTCACTGCGCCGCTGCTGCAGTGCAGACAGGCGGCCAGACAGACGGCTACGCACCGGGGCTCCGGCCCGTCCTCCGCACTCTTACCGTCCGCAGGGGTCGTCGTGTCCCCGGGTCTCCTGTCATGGAAACCGTGCTGGCCTCACCGCCGCGCCTCCGGGACATTTGTCGTGAGAGCCGGACGATCCGCCGTCTCCTTCGGTCGGAGGCAAGATGTCGGCGGCGGGGCAGAGCGTCAGCTGACGGCAGCGGCTGCGTCCCGTTCCCCGCGCACAGCCCCTCCGTTAGACTCCTCCCATCGGTCCCACCGGAACTGTACCGGACTCAGAGGTCCAGGTGGGTCGAGCTGACTCTAGTATGTCGATATCATTCCCACACACCGAGTCGTAGCCGGGGCTCCGCCGGTCCGTCCGCCCCCAGAGGTCAAGGAGGCGGCAGTTGCGAAATGGAACGCGGCCCTCCCTCCTATGTGTCACTGGGGAGAATCGGGACAAGAGCTAGTCCAACAGAACCTGGACCCGGTCCAACAGGACACGCACTGAACCTGTGGGTCGGACAGGTGTCTGCAGCCGTTCATGTTAAATCATGTGGACGTTTTTGATACGTTTATTATCAATTGTTCAATGTATTGGTTTTTCCTGTCTTAAAATTTGAACTTTATTGTCAACATTTCAGTTTTAATACTGAGACTAAACTTTATTCTGAAAACAAAAACAGCCTCAATTTAGTCTCAGTTTGAGTCTTCATGATTTGACCTTATTTTCAGAATCTGACACAGAATGGTCTGTGTCCTGGTCCTATTCTTGGTTCTGGTCTTGTTTTTTTTTAACTGTGATGATTCCCATTTTATTCACAAGTCAAACACAGTGTTTTTAATTCATTTTATTAAATTTCTTCAGTGACAGTGTCTTAAATAAACCTATGATTATAAATAAAGACAGATTTGTGACAGAATGATCAGGTGAATCTTAAACACATACATGGGTCTTTGTCATGTTCTGTTTAACACCAGGTCGTGGAATGACATCATCGAATGAAGGACAAAGAAACAACAGAAAGTCACTTTATACATCATCCATTCATCTATTCATCCATTAAACTTTGCTCACAGATGGATAGTTCGAACAGCTCTATCGTCCCCTGATGGTCATCAGCAGTGTAGGTCATTAGTCCTGCCCCCTCCATGTTAGCCAACAGGATGTGCACAAAATTGAAAATTCAACATCCAGTAATTCCCCTGTCAACCATGGACTGATAACAGTGTAATTAGATTATTCAAGTGATCATTAAACCTTTGTTTACATTAAACTAAGAATGAGATCCCACAGGGCACCATCTTAGGCCCCATCATTTATGTTTATATTAATGAATTTTCAGATGTAGGTCTACAGATGTATGCTGATAATACTGAGCCTGTTTATATCTACACCAATACTCTGATTATAATTTGATTTCTGGATTCAGCAGATTATTCAAGTGATCGTGTAAATAGTATATATTTTATCAGATAACAGTAGTAGTCTGATTATGAGAAATCAGATTAACACACCTGGATTTCACCACAATACTCTGATGTCTTCATACATATATACGTATACGGGTTAATCTCATTTATTTTTGTTCTATAAACATATAATCTGACGAGCACGTTGACCCGAGGAGATCTACAGGTTCTACATGTGGTAGTTTTTCTGCTGTCGTGTAGGCCTATTTGTGCATGCTGTGCAGCATTTATCCAGTAGTCACCGCAAAAGCATTCTGGGTGTAGCAATGTGATTGTAAGGCTATTGTATTCCAAAAATACTAATATCTCCCAAAATATTGGTCCTATCAACTTGCCATTTTCGCTAGTCTGTTCCTTGACCTTCAAATACGTAAGTATGTGAAACTGGAGCAAGTCAGCTCTTTCTGGAGTCCCCAGACACACGTACACGCACACAGAGGCCAATTGGCTTTTATGACATCTGTAATGAGGCCTAAGACTGTCCCCTGAGGGATCCCATTCTCAATTTAACAAAACACGGGGATACGTCTGAGGGGGTTGTACCAAAATGTCATTGGAAATCATCTGTTGGTTGTTAGGGTTCTTGATCGCTCTCTGACTCTTCCACCACATCATGCAGACCTTTTGTAAACCAGAGCATCAGTTGCGTCGTCCATCTTTGTTCAGAGTCATCGGTCCACCCATCCTCTGGAGGTGTTTTGGTTGTGATGTCACAGTGCTTGTTCAGCCTCCACGCGTCAGTACGTTAGGTTAAACAGATTTCAGCAAGTAGTCTCAAAGTTCAGGACGCAACACCATAACCACAGGGTCACATGACATCCACAAAGAACTCGCTGGGATTTCCCATGGCAAGACGGAAGGACTGTCGGGAGGCGGAGACTTCAGGGGGGACGGACGAAAGCTCACGAACCGGACCCTGAGACGGGGTGGAGTCTGTGTTTGGGGGCGGGGACTGATGGGCGTCGACATCACCAGGGGATTCCACAGGCGGACTGCTCACTTCCTCTTTGGTCATCCCTGATTGGCCGCCTTCTCCTTCTCCCTCCTTCTGTTCTTCGCTGCAGTTTGACCCACTGCTGCCACTTCCTGTCGGACCGAAACATATTAAAACAGTCAAAACATTTTAAACAATCAAAACAAAGCTCACCACTAAATGAACATGCCGAGACTGTTGAACAGTTACCATCACTTTGGTGGCTCCGCCCCCCTCCTCTGCCACCGCCGCCATTGCTCCAGACTGAGCTGTAGGGGTGAGGGACCGGGTACGGGTGGGGCAAGGCCGAGGGCTCCTGGTCTGACAACCCCCCTCGACTGGAGGTTCCCTCATGGTCCAGCAGAGACATCAGACCCAGATCTGACAGACGGAATCGCATCATTATCACATGACCACACCCAGTTCATGCTCCAAACTGACTGGTTCTGTGGTTGAATGTGTGAGCGTCATGTTTTCAAGGTTATTATTATTTAACCTTTATTTAAACAGGAAAAATTATTGTCAATATTATTATTATTATTTTTTTTTTTGCAGTGTTGTGGCTAAGACAACTGCAGAAGTTGTAGAAAGTAGAAATTTTAATGAAACATTCACATTAAAACATATAGTCGCAGAAAAAATTATTAAACCATCAAAAGTCATCAAAAACAATGGTTATGCGATCAAGTACTAACTCGTGTGTGTATCATGTGAATAAAACGGACAGAAAAAAACATGGAATGTCTTAAAGCACTGTTTTTGTCAGTACAATGCCATAGATATTGACTTAAGAACTGATGTAACTTTGGTTATTATCAAGAAAACCTTGGAGAATGGATAGATATCAGCTCTGAAATTAAACTACTATGAGCCATTTTGTTATTATCATTATATTTGTCCAAACAAATGTACCTTTAGTTGTACCAGACATTAAAATGAACAACAAACTGAAGAAAACATAAGGTAGTCTACTCATTTTTTCCACGACTGTACATAAAACACCAAAATAAAAACATACTTAAAACACCAACATTTTTCCAATATTCTACATAAAAATTAGATTTCTTATTTTATTTTTTTCATCCTGGCATATGTCAATGATTGTACCATTGGTTCATTATTATTTTGGGTGCTAGGTCAAATCCAAACCCATCATGCACCATGGTCATGGAATAATCTTCAAAAAAGTGTTAAGCTACAAACATTCATTTCAGTTAGTGATTTTA
>JAPTGZ010000006.1:38712552-38722625 GCA_029814645.1 Fowleria isostigma | reverse complement strand
GACCCCCGTGACCCTAATGAGGATAAAGCGGGTATGGAAAATGAATGAATGAATGAATGAATGAATGAATGAATGGAAGGTTGAATGGACTGTAGACTATTAAAAGTGGTGGTCTGGGGTTCAGATAACCTATAGAATCTGTTTGTGGGTGTTCTGATCTGTTCTCACCTCCACACAAATCCCCGAACACGTAGTAACACTGCTCTGAGAAGGTGACCTTACTGACGGTGTGGCGGATGTATCCAGCCTTCAGCAGGTTACCGGCGTATTTACGAGCTTCGCGGCGGTCGGTGAAGCCTTCGACATTTCTATGGAGCCAATCCACCACGTCAGAACCTGAAGAAGTATGTCATTCAGAGGAGGTCACAGAACGCACAGACATAACATAACATAAAAATAGGACCAGTGGCCCTGAGGAATACTATTACAATATGGAATACTTGTGTAATAGTCATGTACACGTAGCGTTAGCAGGCCAACCTGGTTAAGGGTTGACATACGAGTCAATGGCGGTGGTTTAATGGTTCTGACTCTGTTTTCTGGACCTTGTGTCGTGACTTACCAATGAAGGCATTGGGGATGGTGATCTTCAGCCACATCCGGTCCCGAACCTCCAGCCCCGACTGTGGATTGGCCATCGCCTTGACGATGGCGGTCATGTCACTGTGGATGGTCAGGTGGTTTTCCTCATGGACATCTGAAACGCACAGACGGACATGGTTTTTATTACAATGGGGGAACATTATGGTTATTATCATCAACAAAAAGTAACAAATCAGACGCCAAATAACTGAAACCATCAACACATGGATAAAATAAAACAAATTTGAAAGAGTTTGGCAATCACAATTAGAATCAGAATCATGTTTATTCGTCAAGTACGTAAATATATAGAATAGAATAGAATAGAATAGAATAGAATAGAATAGAATAGAATAGAATAGAAGAAGCAATTTTTTGTGTAATTGGGATATCAAGCCAGTGTAAACATATATGGACTTCCTGTTGGGTTTAGGGTTTGGTTTTCACGCTTTTGTTTTAAATCAAACCTGTTTTAAAAATGGGGTTGTGTCGATTGCGTCAGATCATAATGAAAACTCTATCATAACCTTGTGCTGCAGTGGCTGATGGGAGTCTTACTGTAGTGTGGGAGGAGCCTCCCCGTCATGGCGGCGGTGTGGGACACCCAGGCGGCGGGGTCTATGGGTCGGACTGGTTCACCTGCAGATATTTGGTCTCATTATAAATTCATCCTTAAAGCGTCTTCAGATGTAATGAGTCTGATTTACAGATCATTGAACTGATTTCAGCGTTTGAGGGTTTGACTCACTTCGAGGCAGCGTGAAGCAGCTTCGAGGGTTTGGATCCCAGCACTTCGCCACCGTTAATGTGACCGGGCTACGACAGACAGAGAGACAGACAGATAGAAGACATGGATTAATATATGGATAGGAACATTTTAGTCATCAGGTTCTAGTCTGTAGTTTGTATCACAGTTTATATTTAGACCAAAAGAAAAAATAATCCAAACCTGGAAGAACTCCAACCACCTGACCCAAAGATCAGCGTCCTTTGTAAAAATGGTACTTACTGCTTATTTATTGCTTATTTTATTGCAATATTTCTTATTCCTATTTTTCCTCCTAGTGCTGTACTTGTGTGAGCAAAGGTAACACTAAATTTCCCATCCGTATTAACAAAGATTTTCTGATTGTGATTCTGAAAAGTGTCTGCTACTCCATCAAAGGACCAATGGATATCTACAATTGAAAAAATATTTCTAATGGAAAAATTAACACACAGACTGAGACTGCAAGAGCCACAATTGCACAAAAAATGGAATAAATGAACTATATTTACACAAAATTAATAGACTGATGGTCGCTTCCCAGATGCATTGTTTAGTTTAGTACTCATTTGGTTTTCTTGTATTTTCTTTTTGTTCATTTGGTTTTGTTGTTGTTTTTTGGTGGTTTTTTTAGGGGGGAGGGAGGGAATAAAGTAGGATTTTTTTAATGCTACCAGTGATTTGTTTGTTCAAATTGAAACCTTGAGGTTGCAGGATATTGTATATTATATATAAACTTTAGAGATGACTTATAAAGTAGAAATGGTGTTCTAAATAACATTCAAGACTCTGTTAATTAGGAGAGTAATTGTAATTTCATAAATTTGTATATTTTTTTTAATGCACTCAAGTGAGGACAAATGTGAAGTTGAAATGGTTTTGGGTTGTGGGGGTGAAGTTATGGGATGGACATGATGATGAACTTAAGTGGTCCACCACTCCAACTAAGTTTAGAAGTACCTCAAGTGTGAAATCATTCAGGAATATTAAGTTGAGATAGTAAAAATGTTTCTGTTGTCGATGATTCTTTTGTTTCAGTGAGAATGCTCTATACTGTACACACTTAATGTAATGGGAGTAGTAGTTCAGGGGGAAAAGGATAGAAAAAAAAAATAACCCTTTGTCTCTATCCTATTTTTTTCTTTTCCCTTTCTGGTTTCTGTGTTTGTATAACTGCTGTACAGTATGCAATGATGATGAAAGAAAAGTGTCTACTGATAACAACCACCAGATGGAGAGAGAGAGAGAGAGAGCAGATCCAGGATCAGTGAATCAGCTGAATGGTTGGTGGGGGATGTTTATACAGTAGAATCTGTCAGTACCAGGTCACTGTAGTACCATAAATTCACTTTATGAGCCATAGCTCTTGAGTATTTTCATCTGTAAATATGAGTGTACATGTGCGGTAGGAACAAGTTCATCCAACAGGTGGATGACAGTGAAGAGGTGGAGAAGATCTTAGCAGGAAATTAAAATGTGTTAAATCGGACAGAGGTTTCAGAGTTAGATAAAAAAAATCCTCCTCCCCCTTCATCATCTTCGTCATGCACAGTTCACTTCATCGTAACAGTAAATAAGTTAATAAAACCAGTTTATTTGTTTTTCTAATTGTTATTTTCTTTCTAACTACATTTTTTTCTGTTTTAAAAACACTTCAAAAATGTTTTTGGGAGCTGGAATGGATATTTCAATTCATTTCAATGGGAAAATTGATTCTTAAAAAACATAAATCGCAAAATGAGAGAAATTTGCTCTGTGAGGTTCCACTGTATTTAATGGAGTGTTTCAGTGGGTGCCCACTTTATTGTCAGAGGCCCTTTAGTCAGAAATTTATTTTGGATTTAGCTGATAATCTAACTCTAAATTTAACCCCTTTTCTGACTAATGGGCCTTTTGACAAGAGGGCACCTGCTGTTTCTCACCCTGGTTTGTGGACGATCTCTCTCAGAACTCGGACAGCGTCGTCATTACTCATGTTCTCAAAGTTGATGTCGTTGACCTGAAGGAGCAAAAACATAAACGTTACTAACATTAACCAGTGAGTTAACGGCAGTTGGACAGATGTTATCTACTGTTAGCTTCATGATCCAGTTCATTAAATTACAAAAAAATTCAACAATCTCTGAAACTACAGAAAATATCTTTCATTATTCAAAAATTCTACTGAAAGGAAGTAACCATGTTATGCGGGTGCCTTGAACAAATAGTTTTTGGGTGCAAACTGTTTTAGCTTTACCAGCAATTATAGCATCAGGGTTAGCATCAGCAGCAGCAGCAGCATTAGCATCCCTATTAGCTTGAGTTTTAGTTTTGGTTTTAGTAAAGCACAGCAGAACAATTTGTTCTGTAATAGAATTACCTGCAGTATTAGTGATTAGTGATGAGCACAATACAACCAAATGCCCAAAGCAAATTAACAACATGGAAAATAAAGAATTTATATTATTTTTTCATCCATCTTCTGAACCCACTTTATCCTCACTAGGGTCACGGGGGTCGCTGGAGCCTATCCCAGCTACTTATGGGTGAAGGTGGGGTACACCCTGGACCAGTCGCCAGTTCATCGCAGGGCTGACATATAGAGACAAACAATCACTCTCACATTCACACCTATAGGCAATTACACTTAAAATTAAACTTTTTAATTGGCAGCTGAATTGTTTTTCGCCAATATTGATGTTATTTTTTTGATATTTTCCTTTTGATCTGTGTGAATTTCCAAATGTTAGCCAATTGTGCATCAAAATCAAACTTAATCAAACCTCTGCTGATGCTTTATTCAACAGCAGCTGTTAAACCATGTTCATTTTGTGTCTTTGCTGCTCTAGACTTTTCTTAAATGCTGCGTAGTTGTAGTAATATTACTTTCACCACTAGGAGTCGCAGTGGTTGACAATAGTTGATGCATCAGTTGACTCAGGTGTGACTTTTCCGTTGTTGTTGTACATACACCCCATTACATGATATTAGCAGTGGTGTTAGCATCGACGTTAGCGTTACCTGCAGTAACATGTCTCCAGGTTCAATGCGTCCGTCAGCCGCCACCGCTCCACCCTTCATGATGGAACCAATGTAAATGCCTCCATCTCCTCTGTCGTTGCTCTGACCAACGATGCTGATTCCCAGGAAGTTATACCTCTCTGACAGACAGACAGACAGACAGACAGGTAGATGGACAATTGCATTTTAATGACAGACATGATTCTGTGCTTAAAACTGTAGGACAGACACTGCAAAAAAATACACCAAAATTCAAAGGTTGCGCCCTTCATTGTGGACCTTCTCGCCTATGACTGAATATAACGACAGATGAACCTGATGCTGTTTGATGGAATGGACTAGATTTAACCCTTACCTGTCTGAAACACCTGGGATTAGACAAAACCTCCCATCATGGCACATTTTACAAAACAGGAGGAACGAGCCTTGAATCACAATAAAATAAAAATAGTTCCAGTGTCCCTGGTCCGTGTATCTTTTGGTAATTGGAATTTTGTTTTCAAGGAGAAGAATGAAAATTGAATTTTATGTTTTTCTTTTTTTAGTGTCAAAACAGATAAATCAAATTTGAAAAACGGATTGATTTTCATTTTTTCTTTCTAATAACAAAAAATAAATTATGACCTGACAGAAACGGAAAAAAAAAAACAGACCAAAAATGGGCCGTATTTTCCTTTTCTGAAAGCGGAAGTTGCCATTTTCAAGGAAAAAGCGCAGATGCAAAGACGAATTATGCAGTGTACGGATGTGGACGGGATAAATGAACATGGAACAATACACTGTTTTCAGACTCCCTTCAGGCTTAAGCCATTTTCGGAGCAAAATAGCCTCACATTTCTTCACAAAATCCTCTTCCGCCCCCACTTTCATGTGTTAAGTAAGCAGAAATTTCTCCAGATGACAGGCCTTTTTTTACCATTTCTAAAATCATACCTGAATAGGGTTCCAAAATCATTTTATGCTGGGCTACAGAGTCACTAGTGCACTGGCAGTCTTTTTTTTCTTTTTTTTTTTTTTACTTTATTTAGAACAGATCACTTTACATGACGAAATAGATACTCTGTTATAATCATATTAATGCACTATACATTTATAGTGAAACATCTTAAAAAACACCTCATGAGAGTATAAAAACTTTTTTGTGATCTTTGAAAGTTTTATGACATTTTAGTGTTTACATTACCAGTTTTCTATTGAGCAATTTATATTTTGCGCATTTCTGAGGGTAATGGAAACCCAGCTTATATTAGAGTTCTGTGGTCTTGATGCAGGAGATCAATCTCCCAATAGATGTGGGCGGTACCTTTACTGGAGGAGAACTCAACTCATTCAAAGTCCATATATGACTTCTATCAGTGATCAGTAGGAACTATATTGATATCTGTAACTATTTACATGTTATAACCATCAAGATATGGACCATTAGAAGGAAAGGCATATTTTTAATATTTAAAAAAATATTGTCAAAAATTCTAAAATCAGAATTTCTCAAACTTTGTAGACATTGTCCCAAGGAAGATACAGATAAAAAAAATGAAATTAATCCAGCAAGTAGTTTAGTCAGAGGAAATGTTTGAAAAAATTGCTAACAAAGATGACGTCTTCACAACAGCTCATGACCGATGGACCAGTGACATAAAAATAAGAAAACACTGGTGAATCCCTCAGATCAAAGCATGGAATATGTAGGAAATGAACAAAAATAAGAGAAAAGTTGTTGGTATGTGTTTTCTTAAATAAGGCCAACTGATACAGCGCCAATTTTGGATCTGTACAGTCTGATTTCATGCTTAGTATGTCATCAGTTCAATATGACTCAGATACATCTGGAGTTTAGATCATCGGCGTCTCTCTCCTCTTCATGAATGTAAATATGATGCCATCACGTGTCACTGATTGTCCATTGTCCATACATGAACATCTGTGAACATCCACGTTGCGTGTTCTTACTCACCCATGTTGAGTGTGACAGTGATGATGTTGAGCGACATGGTGGAGTCAGTGACGCTGCTGAAAGACACAGACTGACAAACAGATAAAGCCCATTAAACACGTCGACGAACACGAAACAGACGTCACGACAAAATCACACCAACAAACAAATCACATGACACTGTTACATGTAGGTTCGTACCCGCTCCATCCGCGACGCTTTGGGCTTTCGGTGGCGGCGACGCTGACGCCTGAAGAGGCGGGGCGAGGAGCTGCTCCGCTCTGTCGATTGACTGAACCTGAATGACATCACAGATGACAAACAGTGGTTGCTAAGCAACAACGGCAGGTAACAACACACCTGAAGAACATGAAGCAAACACCAGGAATCTATAGGAAAGATGTTAAAAGCATGAAAAATGATGAGGAAATTACAGAAAAACATTTGTTCCAGGAATTACAATGTTTAATAAGTAAAATACAGATAATAGCAAAAAAATATTAAATAAGAGTAATTTAGAATAAAAAAATACATGAATAAATATATTCAAAAGAGACAGAAACATAAAAATGAACAAAAACTGAAATGAAACATAAAATATAACAGAAGTCACAAAAATGATCATCAATGTCAATAAATTTTATATGAGAACAAAATAAGAAAAATAAATACACATTAAATGCTAAAGAATTATTGATAGAATTTAACACCCAAAATGCAAAAAAATCAGATGTGAGTAATAATATGTAAATATTCTTTATATATATAGTATACAATTCAACAATACCAATGAAAACATAAAGTATAAAACACAGAATGCAGCAAATAAATGCAGTAAAAGACAAAAATAAAATAAACCTGAAAAATGAACATTTTGAATGAAAAAAAATGAATGAATGAATGTGGATGTACATACCTCAAAATGTGGAGAAAACATAAAAATGATCAAATATGAAACTAAAAAAAGTCAAAGTGAGGCTTTAAGATGATCAAAATATTGAAGTAAATGAATGAACGGGTGTCATCTCTGTAACATGATCATCTGATCGAAAACCAGATCAGATGGAACCAGAACCAGGACCAGAGCCAACAACCTGGTCTCAGATCAGTCCACTCTCCTTTATCTGATGCACAAAACACTCAGTCACATGACCCGCAGCAGCTAATCAGAGTGGGGGGAGGACCCCACTCCTGAACAGGTTTTCTGGAGCAGAAGAAGACGACCCGAGGGCAGATGAGACAGTCTGGACCAATCACAGCACAGAGGGACGATGATGTCACATTAAAGGAGCAGCTTGTTCACATTTAAGAAGAAAATATGAACCTGATGACACTTGAATGAATGTTAAAGGTCCCCTGCCACACAAAACCACTTTTTTCTTGTATTTTTTTGGCATATGTTTGGTCCATAGGTGTGTTATGTAATGAATTTGAAAATGAACCGCTACCGCCGCTGTCTGCCATTGACACTGGAAAGACGTAGATAGAGAAATCAGGTCAGTTACAAAAGCTGCCCACTGTGACGTTTTACTGGTTGAGCTCATTTACTATTCACCAGCTCGCTCAGGTGAGACCACGCCCACAGAGTTTGTCTGGCACAGTGACAGTTTTCATATACAGCAAGGACGGCTGAGTGTCAACGTTGTTGTGTGCTATGCTCCAACAGAACTTCAACAATGCAGAGGCTTCGCTGTACGGTTGGTGTTTGTTATGAGATGTGTGTATGTGCAGAGTTCACTGTGTGTGTGTGTGTGTGTGTGTGTGTGTGTGTGTGTGCGCGTGGTGGTGGACGTGAGAACATGTGCATGTGGCTGATGTGCATGTGGTTGTCAATACCGGTGATGTGTGTGTGTGTGTGTGTGTGTGTGTGTGTGTGTGTGTGTGTGTGTGTGTGTGTGTGTGCGTGCGCTGAGGGACGGAGACAGCGAATAGTTGATCTACTTTTGAAATAAATCCAGTTAACTGGGGTGTACGCTGCCAAGAATAAAGCTCCTCTTCAGCCCAAACCCAGTACTCCTATCCCAGTCCTCTGACCAACATGGACTTTTTGGGAGTTAAACCTGGATGACAAGCATTTTGGGCTCTGGAGAAAAACTACTTTCTCCCCTGCGTCCCCAACCATAATGAGGAAACCAAAGCTGGATGTTGAAGCCTGGAGCAGTACCATCATCTCAGTCTATGACCAGCGCTCAGACTGTAAGTAAAACAAGAAAGTCAAATCCAGGAAGTGCTATGTACATTGACTTGCTGTTAGCCAATCAGAGTCAAGGAGATTAGCATATGTTGAAGATTCATGAGAAGGGACACAAATAACCGATCGGTGGACTCCGTCCTTATTCTGTCCTTGTCCAATCCTATGCTAGCAACCGTTACTTGGGAGTGGAACCTCCGACAAACAATTAGCACTGAGCAAGACGATGAGGCGGTATGCCTATGGAACCTGTAATTCCAAAGTAGATATCCTGAATGGTTGGAAGGAGGTGTTCTCCTCCACCCATTCTCAAAGCCTAAAACTCAACGACACAGATGTCTTCAGTGGATTAAACATTGTGGCAGATAGTAGCTTAGCTAGTATTATTGTCATTGTCATTTGTACTCTAATGAGACGTATCTCATGAAAACACTGATGTACACCTTTGGCTTCTTTAGCTAGCTGGCCTGCTTTAGCTTAGCTGTGAGAGCAGGTCGAGCTCAGCCATTGGACCACACACACACTAGTTGGGCTGTATTTGTTCCAACAGTGCAGCACACCCATCCACACCACCAGTGGTGTGACACAGCCGGGGTGCTCCGGCAGCATGTATGGAAACACGGCTCAGGTCGAGGCTGGGGAAGACCGGCACCCCAGCTGAACCACAGCAGCTAATTAGCTAAGCTACAGTAGCCTGGCCAGAACTGCAGCATGGATGGGTGCCTGGCGCTGCCAGAACACCTACACCTGGTATTGGAACACCGAGAACCGCAGTACGCCCATCCACACACTGATGGTCCAACACCTGGGCCAGAGATGCATGATGGGGACATGGCTCCATTTGGGGCTGGCGTTACTGATTGTTGTGATAAATGTCAGCCTTCTTCCTGTAGCTTGTCCCTTATGTTCTACTCATGGCCAATGATCTTTTTATTTTGGCAGAAGTACTTTGACATTTCCCAAGTGCTTTCAGTCACTCTAAATGCTTCTCCCCATATTGTCATATTTGGTTGTCTAGAAAATTATAACAGAGAAAGTTCTAACCAATTAAATGTTATTGCTTTCACTACATTATTGGCAAGATGGCAACTTCTCCTTCATTGGAAATCCACAAAGACTCCTTCCAGTACTCAATGGCTAAGGGATGTTATTCATTCATTATGAGGACTGTCCAGCCTGGTTAGCCACTCTGGGTGGTTTTCCGATATTAGCAGCTGGTTCATCTGTGCTGCTAGGCATTCATAAGAAGCTACTGGCTTAAGAAGCTGACTGCACTGCTTCTTAAGCCAGTAGGCATGAATCATGTCGGGTCCTGGTGCTGTCCAGCTCTTCATTTTGGACACTCGAGTTTGAATGTCTGCTAGGGTGATGATTACTGGGTCTTGTTCTGGGAGTTGGTTGTGCTTTGCCTGTAAGTCTTTCAGCCAGATACTCTTCCAGTATTGCTCAGTCTCAGCCCTGGGTGGGTCTGTTGTCACCCTGTTACTCTGCCATTGAGAGTAGACCTTAGCTGGGTTGATGGACAACACCCTGTTTATTCTCCTTGCCTCTACTTCTCTTGTGTACCTCTTTAGGTGGGTAGCTAGGGCTGTGAGCCTTTG
>JAPTGZ010000006.1:38694756-38707421 GCA_029814645.1 Fowleria isostigma | reverse complement strand
TCTATCTATCTATCTATCTATCTATCTATCTATCTATCTATCTATCTATCTATCTATCTATCTATCTATCTATCCTTGGCTCCACCTCTCGCCAGGTGACCAGGTGAAGGGAACGCCCCTCCTCATCCTCTTCTTCTTCTTCTTGTTGTGTTCGTGCGGTGGATGATGTGTGGATGCTTTGTGTTTGATAATCCTCTGAGCCTCCGTAATCCACGACTTTCACCGTATTAAAGAGCTTTGGTTTTTATCTCCTTCGTCTGTTCCATCATGTGTTTGATCTGGAGCTGAGTCATGGAGCTGGACGTCATCAGACCTGGGACCAGATACTGGACTCAGCCCTGGATCCACTGACACCACCGAGGATACCTGTATTATTTATATCTGCACCCTCTGTATTTATTATTGATCTCAAACTGACATTTACAGATATTTATAGAGCTGAAAGTTAAAACATTATTGATTAACGTGTGTTTTTCTGTTTCTATTTGATGTAAATGGAGGTTTTTGTGCTTTGTAAAAGACCATAAGTTACATAATGGGCAATAAATAAAACCACATTATTATTATTATTATTATTATTATTATTAACAGCATCATCATTATCATCATCATCATCATCATCATCATCAACATTATTGTTATTGTTGTTATTATTATTATTGTTGTTGTTGATATGCTGGTTAAATCCTGGTGAGTCTCGTCGTCTTTAAATATGATCAGTCTCTGATCGCTAATATCGATCCCGGACATCACGTGACTCACCCGAAGTCCTGATCCACGGACTTGAAGAAGAACCGGACGTTGGGTTTGTTCAGGACCTGTTTGAAGTCTGACAGGGTGACGCGCTGCGCGGGCACGCCGATCCGGATCAGGTATGGGGTGTCCTGGTCCTCCAGGTGGTAGATGACCCGGGTCTCCTCCGCCATCCCGGATCCCAGAGGTCGGAGCGGAGCGGCGGGGCGCGGCGCGGCGCGGCGGCGGCCGGGCTGGGGCTGCGGGGAGGCGGGCAGGAGGCCGAGGATGCCCCGGGCCGTCCGTGTGGTCCGGTCCAGATGTGTCGGCCCAGATGCTGAGGATGCTCTGTCTCCTCAGGACGCCACGCCGACGTCAACGCAGACGAAATGACGTCACTTACGTCAGCAGACGCCCTTCAAAATTAAAGTCTAAGAAATAGCTTTAATTCAGTAGGTGTTTTATTGTCATCTGATCATTTTTTTTATCGAAAAACAAATGAAACATAAAGATAGAGAAAAACACACGGTATAAACACTGCAAAACATTTTTAAACAGATGAGAACTCAAGGAAATAACAGATTAATATGGAAATATGTGTAAAAGTGCACAAACAAGTAATTTATTACTGGAATAAAGCACATTAAATTGTTTTTCTTGTTTTTGTTTTAGTTTACCCTTTTGAAACTTTTTCTGTTCATCATATATTTTTAATTGATCCACAAAAGAGCATATTAACAGTTTAACCCACGATATAAAAAGGTCACCAGAAAATATGAAGAAAGATGAGGGATTTACAATAAATTTACTGTAGATGTAAAATATTACAAGAAATACAATACATATTTCTTGTAATGTCAAAGGTGGTAAATACAGAGGAAGTTTCATTTTGTTTCTAAACAAAAATAAAAAAAATTAATTTCTATTGTATGGAAAGCTTTGTGCTCTTATTTTGAAAGTTAAACCCCTGCACCTCGGGACTGTCACGAGGATTCACGACGAAATACGAACTTTACGTTTCCGGTTGTTATTGAAATAAAATAAATATAAAAAATTAAAGTAAGAACATCTGAAAATAAACTGAGACTGAAATCAATTCAGATGTGATCATATTTTTAGAGAATGCTCAACATCAGGAATAAAAACCTTTCTATTCAATAAATACCAATATTTAAATCCAAATTCACATAAAAAAATAATGTATTTGTGTTCTTGAAATTCACTTAAACCAGACAAAAAAACACATTTAAAGAGAAATGATTTTAAAACTATTTTGATTTTGTAGTTATTTGATAAATAAAATGTAATTCATTTATGGAAACACATCTTGACCAAACAGACATAAAAACAGAGGGGGCACTGAGGTTTCAAGTGTTTATTAAAGTCACACATTCATTATCTGTGAAGAGACGTTCACTGGCAGCTGGGACATTCCAAGACTGAAAAGGATGTGGAGTCCAACACAAGGCTGCTGATGATCACATAAAATATAAAACCACTCAATAAACCCGTCTATCAACACTTGCTGTTCTTCAGGTTTTGTCTCAAACTCTCACTTGTTTTGTACATTTTAATTATTTATTGCTGTTAGTGACATACAAGCTGTCGTTAAAGGGTTGAAACAGGCGTGTCCTGTGTCCCAGCTGCAGTGAACGCAACGTTAAGGCCTCAGGGTGAACGTGGGCTGGTTTGATTCGCTGCGGGTCGTTAGTTTTTCTGGAGGTAGGCATCTTTTTGTTCGTGGGAAGCTCCTCATGAATTCAAGCTACATTTCTCATGTATAAAGCAGTCTGTAGAAATACGGGAAAAATCGGTGAGGCAGTGAACGTACCGTTCCTGCTTAGTCGACACACTGAACACAACACGCAGAGCATGTGGAGTTGAAATACACTCATTTCTGTCACAAGAGCCAAAAGAAACGGATATAGAAAACTCACATTTTGTCCATTTGAAAATTACAAGTTAAAATTTTTATTTTAAAATCACACCTAGTGAAACAGTTTTTTTAGTCATGGTGAGGCTTTAATTTTAGCTCACAAGGAAACTTTTTTTTTTAAAGGCACAAACACAAAAATATTACATTTAAGCCCCTTAATGAGAATTTCCACTACTTTTTGTGGTCGGACTGAACCAGAAAGTCTGACTTTAGGTTCAGTTTAAACAACAGTGGGTCTGGAACGCTGCCTTGTGGAACACCATTACATTATGAGCATTTATATTAAAGCTCAGTGAATAATTATTACTATATCTATTAGACACTAGGTACATTTTAGAGAGAATGTTGAGATATTTAGAAAAGTTGGAATATTTTTTTTTATTTCTTGGTTTTAATTTGTAAAATCTGTGGATTAACTTTAGACTCCAAGATATTTTGAATAAAGTTAGGAGTTGATGTTCTTACTCAAGTGAAATGTGTCTTTTTTTTTTTCCTTTTCTTACTGATTAAAAAAATTTTTTCAAGAAAAAAAACCCAGCTTGCTGATGCTTCCTAAATTTCCCAAAGGCCACTTCACATTTTAGTTAGAAAATAGAAGATATTTTGAATAAGATAGAAAAAACTCAGACATTTAACTAAAAAGTTTAGATATTGAGTAGAATTATCATTTTTCCATCCGTTATTTTTTTTTTCTAGACAGAAATGAGTCTCCACATAAAAATAAAAAATAGACTCATCGGAGTGATCAGTCTGAGGAGGCGTTCTGTTTCTGACTGTCCCTGAACGTCTCATTTCAAGTCTTCACTTAAATTGCACTAAGTTTTGATTGGCCGTTTCCAGGCCGCGGACCACAGTTTGAGCCTCAGGCCGACACGTTGACATCCCGTAGCGCAATGGCGCCGCTCGTCCCATTAGCGTTGGAGGGCTGTGGCGAGGGGGCGGAGTTCATGACGGACAGAGTGGGGCCATTCTGATTGGTCGGCGGTGCTCCGTTCTGATTGGTCGGTGGCGCTCCGTTCTGATTGGTCTGGAAGAGGATCTGCTGCAGCGTTCGTCGGAGGTTGGGGTGGAGGCGACGCTGCGTCTGGTAGAAAATCTCCACAGCGACGCACTTCATCACCCCGGCAACCAGGTCCTCATACAGAGGCACCGTGTACATCCTGGACGTCTGAGAAACATGAAGACGGAAAACTCAGATCATTAGAGACATGAAATGTGATTATGGGAAAGAAAGTCACACACTGAAGAGGAAATAAATGTCAGACTCTTAAGCGGGGAGGGAGTCAAACATACGACCTGTGGACCAAAACCGGCCCACTGCTGGGTCCAATCAGGTCCATGGGATGAATTTATGAAATGCAAAATTGACACTGAAAATATGAATCAGTGATGTTAAAATCAGTTTAGCTGAGTTAGTTTTATCCCAGGTGGGCCAGAGCAGGAAAATGCTATCAAAATAACCCATTAACCCTTTATCAGGCAAGTGACAATTTCCAGTGAGGACAGTGAGTCAAAAATCTCAGGTCCAATGTGGTCTACAGGGTCTGTAAGGTCCAAAACAAAATACAAAATACAGAGGATAATATCAGAATAAATGGTGATAAATCATTTAAAAAAAGTCAAATATGGAGAAAAAAATTTTTTTTGGAACGGCCACAAAAGTAGTACTGGGTCTTTATAGGTTAATTAAAAGGGGAAAACTACATGAAAACATTTTTACAAACTATCTTTTCACTAAACAATGTAAATAACATGAAATGTTTTAAGAAAATTAAGCTAAAATTCAGCCTGTCACTAAATATTCTGTGCATTTGTAGACCCACTGTGATCCGTAATAAACGTGTAAATGATAACCTGAGACAGAATATTGTTAAAATGGCACTTACTTTTCCAAAGAAATTTTAGGTTGTCAGTTATTCATGTTTTTTGAAGATTAGTTCACGGACGTAAAAAAATTTAATTTGACCTTCTTCACTCTAAAACAGAGGAAAGTTTGAGTTGACATTTTTACAGCTTATTATGTTATTATTTTACTGGTCCATTTGAGATCACATTGGAATGAACTAAAAAGAGTTTGACAGCCCTGATCTAGAAAAAAACTCCTGAAATAACAAGGAAACAAGAATAAAAAATAAATGTAAAAATAAGTACATTTAAGTCCAGGCTGAAAATGCCTGTTTAACTGTGCATGTAACAACTGAAAGGGTTCTATCAGCACTCTGACCTTTGACTTTATTTTAATTGTTTTTTATGTTTTATTGATTATGTTTTAATTGTAATGTTTTTAACTTGTCTCTTCCATTTATGAGGCAGATGGAGAGGGTGTGTTTGGTGCTGTGTTTTGTGGCGCTGCCGTGGGGACTGACGTGTTTGTGCAGGAAGGCTCGGACTCGGGGCAGCTCCGGGTAGAAGGTGTTCCTCACGACCATCTGCAGCCATCGGATCTGGACCTCAGCGTTGAGCCCGTCGAACAGAGACGAGTAACAGCCCGACAGACTGAGCATCACATCTGAAACACAGCACAGTCCCATCATCCCCCAATGCTCCCATCATCCTCTGCTTCAGATGGTTTTTATAATGTAAGATTCAGATCTGTGTTTAACTACGGTCAATAATACGGTTACAATTTAACAATATTATATTTAACAATCGATTTTTTTCTTTTTCCGTCACATTATTTGCGTTCAGCGACTGAACAGAGGCCACACCCACTACACATCCTATACAGTGCTCAGCATAAGTGAGTACACCCCCAACAGATCTGTCACAAAATCTTTAATTTTCTTTGAGAATCAACATTTTCTATGGGGCACTATACAAAATATCATGTTCTCAGTTAAGGAAATGTTCTATAAAACTCCGTTTTGTCCAAATGTTTTGAAACTGTGCTTATGTTCATTGAGATATTGATTAAAATCTTACTTTTCAAAGGAGGTGTACTCATATATGCTGAGCATAAAACATACATAAAATAATGCGAATTATGTGCAATAGTCATCTGTTCTTGCAATAACAATGCACAATAGTTTTTGGAATTTGCTCTGTTCTTATTTCAGATTTTTCAAGGTCAAATTCAAGCACTTTTCAAGTACTTTTAAGGGTAATTTTATTTTCCAACTTAGCCCTTATCACTGGGGTCAAATACATATCTACAGAAATACATATACTCATGATTAATTTCTCATTTTTATCACACTGATGAACATCTAAAACTGTATTTTATAATCGCAAAAAGTTTAGAAATTAAAGGAGAACACTAAAGTTTGATCCAAAAAAAGGAAAACCACTTGGCATTTTTCAGACACACACACACATAGAGCCAGAGCCAAAGATTCAATAAAAATGTACCTGGAGTCGACCTGAGAACACCTGGAAATTTAGTTTTTTTGAAATAAAGTTTTATTTTTCAAAATGTATTACATCTGTAATCAGTTTTGGGTCACCTTAAAATAAATAAATAGCACAGTTAGAATTTCCAGCACTTTCAAGCCCCTAAACTAAAATTCAAGCACTTTTCAGACCTTGAAAACACATTGAAATTCAAGCATTTTCAAGGATTTCAAGCACCCGAACAAACCTGTTATTTTCAGACATGTTTAATTCATTCTGTTTCACTGACTGAAGTGGACCTGAACACACTGTGACCATATATGGTCATTCTGATTCAGTATCTACAGACGCACCGTGAGTGAGTGGCGAGTGGTCCAACATGCGGTCGAGGAACAGGACGATCTGAAAGGTGCTCCAGGTGGACAGGTCAAAGGTCATCACAGCCTGCAGGTCGGGGGCGTCGCCGGTCCTCCACAGCTCACACAAGTCTTGGACCGGTTGGGTCAGGGTTCCACCCCCTGACAGATCCGGCTCAAAGGGAGGAGGACCGGATCCGTTCAGCCACCGGTCGAACTCCAGACCTGACAAACACACACACACACACACAGGAAATTATGTCACAGGTAGGAGGTCACATGATGACATATGTGTGGCGGTAACAGTCAGGTGGTCACCTTCTTTCTGAGTGACAGCGGCATCTTTGAGCTCCGGAAAATACCGCAGGAAGAAGTCGATCAGGTCCTGAGCCACCACGCTCTTGAACTTAAACTCTGAGATGTAGTCCTACAAACAACAAACAAATAAACAACAAACATATCAGTGAAGGCGGTGTGAGACACCGATGTAAAACTGTCAGTTCTTCTGGGTTTGAGCTGTGACCTTTAACCCTATAAGGATGACCACTATACCGCCTAGATTTATTTATACTGTTTATGTAATAAAAGTGTCACAAAATGTCTTTTTTCAAGAACTTAATTTTCATTATTATTATATAGGGATGTAAGGGAGGCTGTGGTGCAGTTGGTAGAGCGGGTCGTCCCATGATCAAAGGGTCGGCGGTTTGAATCCTGCCTCAGAAAAACTGTCCGCATGTCGAAGTGTCCTTGGGCAAGACACTGAACCCTAATTTGTTCCTAGTGGGCTCTGGTAGCACCTTGCATGGCAGCAATCGCTCACTGGTGTATGATTGTGTGTGTGAATGGCTTGTAATTTGCACTGTAAAGCACTTTGTGACTCCTGTCTGTGAAAACTTACTTACTTAAGGATATATCCTTAATCGGTTAAAAATCGACATGAATAAGGGGGATTAAAATCAATACAGCACAATATGTCCATCGATGTGCTACTTCAACAATAGGCAGCGCTGTCTGTTATTACTGCCGCTTGTTTTGACATCGTGCTCTTCACTCGCCGGTGATCCGCTAGCAAGCGTTGCGGATTCCGCTCCACACTGCCCCCATTCATTTCTATGGGATGCATCCCAATGTGTGAAAACGCTTCCGCAAAGCATTGTGGGTATGTAGCGCATCCAAATCGATGGGTCCATTGCACATGGTGAGTTTTGTTTTACAAACTTGACCTCTCTTCGAAACACAGTCTGGAGAACACGTCGCAGAGGTTCTGAAGTCTGCTAAAGCAGAATGGGAGTTTGAAAAGACTAATCTCGAGATAGCTGTTGAGACGATAACACACGAAACATGGACGTTGCTGTGACAGAAGCTACTAGAGCTAAAGCTAATCATCAATGTAGCCACTTGTTGGAACAGCAGTCTGAAAAGAAAAAAATCGATTCAAATCGTATCGTGGACCCAAAATCAGGATTCAAATCATATCATGGGGTGAGAGTATCCTTACATCCCTAGTATTATAATATTTACTTTGTCTAGATCAGGGGTGTCAAACATGTGGCCCGGGGGCAAAAACCGGTCTGGCTGGGTCCAGCGCAGCCTGTGGGGTGAATTAGTAAAATACAAAAGTTTATACTGAGGACATCAACAGTCAAGGATATTAAAATAATTTTAGGTCAGTTCAATCTAAAGTGGGTCAGACCAGTACACTACTATCACAACAAACTATAAATAATGAAAACTGCAAATTTTTCCTCTTTATTTACATGTAAAAAAAAGTCAAAATTATACAAAAATGTTTGTATTTACAAAATAGCCTTTTACAAAAAATGGGAATAGCCTGAACAAATATGAACTTGAAATGTTTTAAGAGAATTAAGTGTAATTTTTATCAGTATTCTGCCTGTTATTAAATGTATTGTGTATTTGTGGGCGGCTGTGCCGCAGTTGGTAAAGCAGGTCGTCCAATGATCAAAGGGTCGGCAGTTCAAATCCCACCTCAATCTATCCACATGTCAAAGTGTCCTTGAGCAAGACACTGAACCCTAAATTACTCCGTGAGGCCTGGTGGTGTCCTGCATGGCAGCAGCCGCCCATTGGTGTATGAGTGAATGGCTTGTAATTTGCACTGTAAAGCACTTTGTTTCACGTGTCTGTGAAAAGGGTTCTATAAATAAAGGTTATTTGTAGATTCACTGTGATCTGAAAGTTGATGAAACATGAGAAATTGAGGCAAAAATACAGGCGTAAATTGTTAAAATTTAGTTAATGCTTTTCACATTTTTTTGAAGAGTAGTTTGTAGATGTAAATGTTTTGATAATATATTTTTCCTTTTTTCACTTTAAAACATAGAAGGTAGACATATACATTTTTGAATTAACATGATTTCTATATTATTATGTTATTATTTTAATGATCCGGCCCACTTCAGGTCATACTGGGCTGGATGTGGCCCCTGAACTAACATGAGTTTGAGACCCCTGGTCTAGATCATGCTGTGCTCATGTTCTTCTTATTTTTAATTCTTTCTAGTTATTTTTATTCTGTGTATCAGTTCACTTTCTTTCTAGTTGTAGACAGAGCCCTTAATTTCATTGACAAAAACATCTATCATCTGATTCAAATACTCACACAGCTTCTCTGTATCTGTATAGATTTGCATATAGATTTACATATATAGAGAGAAATATACAAACATTTATAGAATATTTAAAGCTAAAATACAACTATCAATAAACTACACAAACCACAAAAATACAGATAAAAAATGAAAAAAGGTGAAACTCAACAAAAACACACAAGTAAAACATTCAAAAACAGCACTATCGTTCTTATATACAATTATTTACAAGATTTCACCAAAAAAACACTGATAAAAGTAATAAAAATCTTCAATCTCTCTCAGTGACTGGACTCTGTTGCTCTAAGCTCCGCCCACTTTCTTCCTCCCCCTCAGCTGACGCAGACCTCTACCCTAATGTCTATAGACCAGGGGTCTCAAACTCATTTTGGTTCAGGGGCCACATTTAGCCCAATTAGAGCTCATGTAGATTGGACCAGCAGAATAATGACTTATATAAATAATGAATTTGTGTTTTATTGTGTAAATGTTTTCATGGTGTGTATTATTTTTTCACATACTTCTTCAAGAAGAAAATGTGTAGTCATTATTTATGGGTTATTATGCTGTCGATGTCTTCAGTGTCATTTTTGCACTTTCATTCCGTGGGCCAGATTTGGCTCCCGGGCTCATGTTAGAGACCCCTATTATAGACCAATAGAAAGAAGCCAATCTCAGCTAAAAGAGGATATTTGAATTTTGTCAACAGTTGGAACGGTTCAGGAGTCACATTTAATTTAAATGACGTAAAATACAAAAAGTATTGTTGGAGACTCCCGTGGTCTTAAAAGGGTTAAAAGCAGATGGATGCTTGTACTTTGGGTTTATGAGGTTCAGGTAAAGCATCAGGCGTGTGACGGGTTTTATTCAAATGTATGGAAATGTCAGGTGTGGGTCTGACCCTGAGGAAGCTGTCGAAGCGCCGAACGTCTCCACTGAGCTGAGACAGGTACGCCACGAAGCAGAAGCCCTTCTCGTAGGTGAAGAGGTTCATCAGAGTGCTGGGGTTCACACCTGAGGAGACGAACACTGGGGTCAAACGTCCATAACACACTTAAGGAGATCAGGTACATACACCTTTGTGTTTGTGTGTTCTCTGGTTACCTGGCTCAAACTTGACCTGCAATTTGCTGACTGGGTTGTTGTCTCCTAGGAGACGCAGCTGCCGGTGGAGGGCGTCCAATCGAACAGCAGTTTCCAGACAGGTGAACGCCTCACCTGAGGAGAAGGAAGACGAGGAAGAGGAACATTACTGCTGCTGTCCACAGTGTCTCTGTTTCATGTAGCAGTAATTCAGAATGTAACAATTCAGCATCTGAATATCTTTATTCCTCTATCACTTCAGGTGAAAACCATGACACATTTCAGGATAATTGGAAAAAATACATATAATGTGTGAGATCACACTTTAAAATATGGAGTAAATTGAACATCAGAAGACAAATGTGTGAATGAACAGTAAATTACATATTACCATGTCAGTATTCCATGGGCCTGAGTCCAGATCTGTTCAGTAGTGGTTCTACTGTAGCTTTATGTTCAGATCTGTATAATAGTCCTACTGTAGATTTTAGTGTAGGACCTGTTCTGTAGTAGTCCTACTGTAGTTTTTAGTGTAGATCTGTTCAGTAGTAGTCCTACTATAGGTTTTAGTGTAGATCTGTTCAGTAGTAGTATTACTATAGGTTTTAGTGTAGATCTGTTCAGTAGTAGTCCTACCACAGGTTTTAGTGTAGATCTGTTCAGTATAGTCCTACTATAGGTTTTAGTGTAGATCTGTTCAGTAGTAGTACTACTGTAGTTTTTAGTGTAGATCTGTTCAGTAGTAGTCCTACCATAGGCCTCAGTAGTGATCCTCCGCTGGGCGTAGGTGGCCAGTCCTTCGCTCAGCCACATCTCCTCCCAGGTGGCGTTGGTGACGGCGTTTCCGAACCAGCCGTGTGCGATCTCGTGGATGACATCGATCAGCAGGAACTCACTGCTTTCCAGGATGGAGGCAATAATGAAGGTGAGGCAGGGGTTCTCCATGGCAACAATGGGGAAGGAGGGGGGCAGGAACACGATGTCACACCTGAGAATGGACCAGAACGTTAACACCTGCTCCATTCACCTTCTGTCAGTTTATTCCGTCGGTGACTCACCTGCCCCACAGGTACGGTCCAAACAGCTCTTCGGCCACGCCCAACCAGCGCTCCACACTGCCCCCTAGCTTCTGCACCGCACATGACAACAGGCATGGCTCCGCCCACACACGGCTCCTGAAATGAACATGTGAAACCAGAGCTCACTGTATGCTGATGATACACTGTTTTATTAACATCTGTAGATGATCTTCAGACGTCAGACTTAAAACTATCGACATTAGAGATCAACCAGTGCCTTCACATAGAAGGAAATGGTCTGGTTTTACAACATGCTCTTCAGTGACATCTGGAGGTGTGTCTTCATTCTGACTGACTGACCTCGGTCCTACATCGACATGCTGAAGCTCTCCGGCCACCAACGCCACCAGGTATGACGGTACCGGATGTTCCATGGAAAATTGGAAGACCCGGTCCTGTTTGGAGTATGAGCTCCGAGATGCACTCATCAGCACCGTGACACCGTCTGGGACCTGAAGAAGAAACTCGTGGTCATCGAGGAGACGAGACGAACACATTACAGACCGGAAAAATTACTGGATTTTACTTTGAAATAATATTTTTTTGGTTTTATTTGTTGGCCACTTCAGCAGCAAAACTATTGGATGAATTCATATTAAATTGGGTTTTAGATTACTAGTGACCCAAAATAGATGTCATTACATTTTGGGAAAAGGAGGTCAAAGTTCAATTTTTTAAATTAGTTTTTAAAATCTTTTTTTTTTTTACCATTTACTTATTAGGTGTGGGAGTAAATACATTTTACTTCTTCTCACTCCATTTTGGGCTGCTAGGGATGTATATTAACAGTGAATTATTGTATATGTTTATGTATATTTGTGCAAACATAAAGTTTGTATTTCATCTTGGTGTCTACAATCTATTGTGTTTTATTAATATTTTTCTCTATATTAGGTACATTTATATTTTGTATGTTGTGTTAAAGTTAGTTTTGGTGTACTAATGAATGTTTAGAACTAATTTCTCTGATATAATTGCAACCATACAAGTTTAAGTAGTGAAACTGAGGGTGGGATTAAATGAGCTTTACTTCTTAGTCCCTTTTGGACTTTTAGGGAAGTATATCAGTTATTGTATATGTTGTTATACATCACTCTGACATAAAGCTATATTTTTTTATAACCAAAACAACACCAAATCTTTCATAAAGTAATCTCAAGGTTAACACTTTTTGATTCAAATTCTGACATTATCGTACGTACATGTGTATGAACATGATTATATCAGGACACGCCCAGATATGATGACATCACCACACGCATAGACATGATGACATCAGCTGGATCGATGCCAAAATAAGCTACAATAATGTGTGAGGGGCGGGGTTTGTTGTGCCTGAGCAAAGGTTGTTTAATTTTTATGAAATCCACTGGATGTTTAGTTTTTCTTGAATTTTTGTTTTGAGTTTCATTTTGAGGAATTTGTTCTTGTTGAACATTTGAAGCCCTAGAATTTAAAACCTTTTGAAATGATAATTTATAGCTATTTATGTGCAACTATTTTAAGGGTGTGTGTGTGTGTGTGTGTGTGTGTGTGT
>JAPTGZ010000006.1:38673946-38691363 GCA_029814645.1 Fowleria isostigma | reverse complement strand
CCCGTGGATGGTGCGGGGATCGAACTCGGGACCTTCTTGCTGTGAGGCGTGAGCGCTAACCACTACACCACCGTGCCATCCTTTTGTTGTTTTAGTCCCCCAATATTTTTTTACCCTCAAAATATTGCTTTATTTTCACAAACCTATGTTTTTTGATAAATATTTGACTTCTTTGTCAAAGGGTTTTAAAGAGTTTTTTTTCCCAACAAGTCTTGAAATCTTCCAATTGATGAAAATATCAAATCTCCTGGATCTGAATCCTGAACTGGTTTGAGATTTTACCTGTTATTTCATATACTATAAAAGTCGTGTTTGTACCTTGAGCTTCATTTAGTTTTTGTTTATTGACACAATTTATTAATGCATTTACAATTCTTTTCAGGTTTTTATAAAATTACTCATTTCAGTGCTTATAATCTGTCGTGTTGAATTGGTATTGTTTTCTCTTTATTGGTACATTTGTGTTCTGTACATTGTATTAAAGTTAGTTTTGGTGTACTAATGCATGTTTACAGCTAATTTCTCTGATAAATTGCAACCATATAAGATTAAGTAGTGAAACAGGGGGTGGGAGTAAATAAATTTTACTTCTTCTCACTCCCTTTCAGGCTGCTAGGTTTGTATATTAGTAGTGAATTGCCATATATATTCATGTATTATGTATACTGTGTACACATGTTTACAACCAGTGTCTTCATGTATAGGTCAATATATTCATCAAGAAAATTTCTCTGTGTATATTGTGTAAAATTCTCTATGCATATAGTGTTTACAGCAAATTCTTTATGTTTATCTGTGTACATATAATGAAATGTATGTAATGATAATTATTATACATGGAGTGCACAAGCTCGAAATAAACAATAAAATAACTAAATATAAACAGCAGCTGAGAATGTTCATAAATGTTCACACTTAAAATTAGAGTCAGAAAACAGACATTTCATCTTAAAATAGTTTTATTGATAATATTTGAGAGTGGTCGCTCATCGTGTTAACAAGGCAGTTTATCATTATCATGCTGTAATAATAAGGCTGTTAGAAAAATACCACACAGATGCATTTACCAGGCTGTCAACATTCCAAGGAGAAAATCTATTACAACCAGACTTTATTTTGTCTGAAGGAAGAATAAAAATAAGCATCGGCCGGCTGTAGGTTCCAGCCATCAGCAGACGTCAATACAGAATTAGAATAAAACCATTTTAATCCAACAAGCTCAAACACTGACGGGAAGAAAGAAAGAAAACATTCTGTAAAATACAAAGAAACATTGGCATTGTTATTAAAGAAATCTGTTTCAGTTACAGTAACAATAACCTTATGGTCTATTCACAAACTGCCTCCAAAAACATGTTTATATCCACTCATTTATTCTCATTCTACATTTTCCTCTAAGATACAAATATTAAGGCCAAAAATACACTAAACTAACTTCAGAAAAAAGTTCAAATATTTCAAGAAAAAAGTGATTAAATACTGCAAATTCTTCATTTCATCCAGAAAATGAGAATTTTATACTTGCAGTTATTTTATTTATGTTTTTTTTTTTTATATTCTTGGCGTTTCTGCGTTTTTCTGTCAGTTGCAGAAGTTCAGCTCCATCAAATCGGTTTTATCTTCTGACCAATCAGCTGCTGTTGCTGGTCAGAAGTCACCAATCAGAGCTGTAGAGAACTCAAAACATTGCTACATTGTAGCAGCTGAGAGCGGTTGCTATGGTTACCGGGACTAAATTGGGGCTTGCATTTTTAGGATGAGTTGTATTTGGTCGCGTTTGCTTCAGACAGTCGTTATAAACTTCAGACTAGGAAAAATATTCCCACAATGCACTGGGCCATTTTCCGATTGGATCTGAATGTCTATGTTTACATTATCAATGTGTGTTTTTGTTTATATTCATTCACAGTAAAGGATAATCACATTAAACTTATACAAGTTAAATAAAGTTCACATCTACAGGTAGAAACTTCACAGAGTTTGTCTACATTAAATAACTTTACATAAAATGACAGATTCCTGCTCATGTTTCAGTCGACATCAGACGTATGTAAAACAAACTTCCACATTTACAGTTAAGATCATTAGTTATTTTAAATAAAACTGAGTCTGTTCAATGTCCAAATGTACATGAATGGAATTAAAAGATCATTTTCAATCATAATAAATAGATCTGTGAATGTGTGGAACATATTTAATATAATGAATATAATAATGTCCAGATCAACCTCCAAACACTGAATGATTGTATCGGACATATGGAGTCATTAGCACCTGAACCAGGTCCAGAACCACAAACGCTCCAAACAACTGGGTCAAGAACACAGGTTCCAGAGAAGCACCAACGGGGTGCTCTACGTCAAGGTCTGGGGTCAGGTCTACGAGGACCCAATAGGACCTGAAAGGACCAAACAGCACCTTCTGATCTGAAGAAAAACAAACAAAAAAATTGAATATTATGAGAATAATGATGTCATATTTTCAAAAATACTCAGATAATTATATGAGCATAAAGATATAATATTTAAAAGTCAGAATTTTGTGTGATAATATGTTATAGTATTATAGTTGTTGTATTTCTATTGAAATAGTTGTGATATTGTGTAAGTTCATATTCTTCATATCAAAAGAATAAAGAATAGAAGTAATATTACAAGAAAAAAGTAACATTTTCAGAAACAAAATCATGAGAATGTGAGAAAATAATCTGAATATTATGTGAATTCTCTTAATTCCCACTTGACTCAAATGCAGTAGCTGCTTTTTTTTGTCCCTGAACCAACAGGTTCTGTTTCCTCATAATGCATTTACATACATTTATTAAAGTTATTAAGGTTTAGATTTATTACTCTTCGAGTATGAGCTCAGTCCTGGACCCCAGAATGTAGATCCAGGTGGATTCACAGGAACCAGATCAGACCAGATCCACCACCAAACCACCTGTGATCCAGCACCAGGTCCTGATCCAAGATGGAGGCCGGTCCACCAGACCCCGTCTATGTTCAGTAAACGTCACTGTGCTATGAGTGGAAGGTCAACATATTTAAGGAGGCGGAGTTTGTCACATCATTATGAAAAACTCAAAACATCCAGTCACATGATCATCAGAAGAAGACCTGTTTATGTCAGGTCACATGACCAAAAAACCCCCAACAAAAAAACGGACAAAATGTCTTCATGTTGCAAAAAAAGCAACAGTAAGTCATGTGATGGCGAGATGGCGGCAGCTTTGTACAGAGCCACTGTTCATTTACACATTTAGATTCTATGAATATCATTTACAGTAACAGCACCTGGCACTGTGACCTCTGACCTCCGACTCATCCTCTCACTGAGATCTTGTTCTCCACGGCGGCCAGCATTGAGCAGAGACGAGAGTTCTCATTGGCCAGCAGCCTGGACGGCTCGTCGAACTCCACCACCTGAACCAATCACAGCACAGATTCAACATCCAATCACAGCAGTAGACTGTGTTAAAACAACAGGGTTTCATTGAGTTCCTCCGATCTCTGACTTAAACCTGATTACTTCTACTTCCTGTCTCCAGTGTTTCTACATGTGTTGTAGGTTAAACTGACGGATAGATTTGGTTTTATGGTTCAAACAGATTCATTTTTTTATCAAACACATGGATGTTGTGTCTGATGCATCATAATTGAATGGATTTTCTACATTTTCTTTATTACGTAACATGTTCTGTCAACACACATAAATTTTGATGTTTTCCTTGTGTGTGCTAACAGCATGTTAACAGTCTCTAGCGTTGTTTAGCTTCAGCTACTGTTAGCTGTGGTTCCTCCATTGCTACAGACACTGGTTTTTATGGTGGTCGACACTCTGGTCTGTAACTGAACATTTATGATCATCTGTGTACATTATTGTAATTAGACTTTGCTCTTTTCACTGATCTAATTTGTTTTCTGGTAGACCCTGTCAGATTTTTGCTATAAACATTCAAAATACAGACACAACAGTCTTTGTTCCATTTTTCAGAGCCTATATATGAGAAAGTATTATTTTAGTCACAAATATAACCTGTTTTTGTGATTGCAATGATAGTGATAGTGATGTCTCATTTATTACAAACAATCAGACATCTGGTTTTATTAAATGTGCAGATATACAGACTAAAGTGATCCCATGGACAAACACACATTGATGAAGTTATATTAGTCATGTGATAAATCTGTAAATATGTCTCATCCAAATCTCTCCTTCTGTGTACATAGACTTATTATATCAAAAAATCATGTGTGCAAATTTGAACCATTTAGTGTCAACAGTTCAAAAGTTATTATCCATCAGACTATGGATGTTTGATTGGAACACTTATTTTTATAATAAATATGAGGCCATGCCCCTTTTTTGAAGGCTTTCTATCTCCAAAAACTAGTTGAGATATTGGCCTAAAATTTTGTACAGCAGTTATTAGTAATAAGGCCAATAAAATAAATATGACGTAAATCTGAGATGGTCTGGACGGAGCCTTCTGGTGATTTGGCATGAAATTATCCTATTACTATTTTATTACCATTGTATTATTATTGATACTTTATATTTATTTATGAAAGCCCTGTTTGATAACATTAAGTAACATTGATTGTCCTGTACCAAGTAAAAACTCTAATAAAAACTTGAATTCTGAAAAAAAAATAAAATTTTTTTGACAATTATTTACTCTAATTTGAGCAGGATTTTTCAGGGTTTCCCATGGGAGTGAAAGTTCAACATAATTAAATAATTACCAAACAATTTCTTCACCGGTATGTTTGTAGAGGTGTGTAATAACATGTCTTAAAATGTTGAACTTTCACATAATAGATTGGTGAAATTTCACCTAAAATACCCTTACTATATGAGACTTTGAACAGTTTGATGAGATAAAAACGCCAACATTTCCAAAAATAAACTTCCCAAACTCAAACGTTACTCATTTAGATTCATATGTAATGTTAGCTCGCTCACCAGCTAATCTTAGCTAATGTTAACAATTCCAACTGTAAACTGTGAAACCCTGGATCCATGAGGGACATATACAGATCAGGATGTGATGTCAGACACAGTGGACATGCGCCGCTCTCTGATTGGCTACCACCCTACCTGTCCCTGGGTCAGGACCATGATGCGGTCGGAGGCGAGGACCGTGTGCAAGCGGTGAGCGATGGTCAGCGTCGTGCAGTCCTGGAATGAGCTGCGGATCGTCTCCTGGATCAGGGCGTCCGTCTCAGCGTCCATCGCAGCCGTCGCCTCGTCCAGGATCAGCACCTGAGACCACGATCGACCAATCAGAGGACAGAGCTGTAGGAGGAGGGGCTTCAGGGAATTACATTAACCCCGTGTCTCCTGGTTACCTCTGATTAGTCATCTTTAACCCCGTGTCTCCTGGTTACCTCTGATTAGTCGTCTTTAACCCCGTGTCTCCTGGTTACCTCTGATTGGCCATCTTTAACCCTGTGTTTCCTGGTTACCTCTGATTGGTCGTCTTTAACCCTGTGTCTCCTGGTTACCTCTGATTGGTCGTCTTTAACCCTGTGTCTCCTTGTTACCTCTGATTGGCCATCTTTAACCCTGTGTCTCCTGGTTACCTCTGACTAGTCGTCTTTAACCCTGTGTTTCCTGGTCTCACCTTACATTGCCTCAGCAGAGCTCTGGCGACACACAGCAGTTGTCTTTCTCCGACTGAAAAGTTTTCTCCATTCTCCACCACCTCTGACTCCAGCTTCAGAGGTAGCTGACCAACCTGAATCACATTAAACATTAAATGAATATTGATGTCACCTGTGACATAATAAGTCATTTGACTTTAAAAAACAGTGTGAAGAGAATGAATCAGGCTGTGTAAGTTTAATAAAGAAGTGATCAGTCACCTGATTAGTCTTGTAAAAACACAGAAGCAGCATCTGACTCACATGATGGATGGCTGGTCACATGACTGACAGTTAATACATGACTGACAGCTGGTCACATGACTGACAGTTGATACATAACTGACAGCTGGTCCCATGGTAAGCGTCTGTGTGTTTGTGTGTGTATTAACTCACACACTCCTTCATGTGACTCCGGTCCAGGGCGTTCCAGATCTGGTCTTCAGTGTACTGGTTAAATGGGTCCAAGTTAAACCTGAATATCAGTAACAAACACCAACGAAAGAATCAAAAACTAGGTCTAAATGAACACAGTCAAAGATTTATGTAAAAAAAAAACCAAAACATTACAGAGCACAGCATTCCTTGTCATTTTTGTCTGATTCTTTTATTCGTGAGCCTCATATTTTTGTGGATCTGAAATTTAAACTTAGTTTTTTGAACAGTTTCTTATTTTTTACCAACTGGAAATACAGCGTGTTCATACCTGATGACAGGAACTGAAAGAGTGTGAGGAACAGCTGAGACTCTGGACTTCAACTCCACACCGTCAGGACTCATATGGCCATGGTTATTGTCATGGTAATTTTAATTTCCTGTTACATTTGTTGTTGACTGACGGAAACAAATGTTCTACTTGTGTTTGTGGAAGGTTCTTTATCTGTGCAACATGTTAAACGCTGACGTTCTCTTAAGGTTTTATTACAGGTGGAACGTTTGTACAATTCACAGTTCAGTGAATTCATTCTCATTGGATGTGCAAACTGTCATGAACTGAACCAGACTAAATTGAACTTTATTAAATTGAAATGAACCGAACTGAACTGAACTCACCTGAGGGTCCCGCTGAAGAGGACCGGGTCTTGGGGGATGATTGACAGCTTACTGCGGAGATCGGCCAATCCAATGTCACTAATGTCGACCCCGTCGATGAGGATCGATCCTCCACAGCGCTCCACGAGGCGGAACAGGGCAACACCCAAAGACGACTTCCCTGAACACAGACAACACACCTTAGTGCCCACGCATGCAGCCCAGAGGCCCCCTCCCATCACACTCAGAAGCCCCTCCTACCTGAGCCGGTCCGGCCTATGATGCCAACCTTCTCCTTAGGTCGAATGCTGCAGGAAATCCGGTTCAGGACCAGAGGCAGATTCTCCTGGTACCTCATTTCCACCTCCCTGAACACCAGCTCCCCCTGCTGAGGCCAGTCCACTGGTGGGGCGTGACCTTTGACCCGGGCAGGGGCTTCCTGGGACAGGGACTGAAAAGAAAACACAGTGAAACACAGCAGCTGATTGGTCAGTAGCTTTGATGACATCACACTGGCAACAGGTGTTTACAGATCTGGATCTTAAACCTCCAACGGTAATCTGGCTCTGCCCCCTCTCGGTGAATGATGCAGAGAGAGGTGGTCAATCGAATGAGGATGTTTTTCATTGTCCTCATTCGATTGACCACCTTTCTGTCTTCATCATTCACTGAAAGGGGGCAGAGCCAGATTACCGTGAATGATACAAACAGAGAGGTGGTCAATTGGATGAGGACAATGAAAAATGAAAAAACAAAAAAACAATGAGTCAATAGTTTTATAGTGATTATCTTCAAACTCTGTGTCATCCACAAATGGAAATGTTCAACTTTATGTTTCACAAACTCACTGCCCAATGTTGACACAGTGACTCTAACAAAACACGAGAAGACATAAAGTAGAGGACCGGATCTGTAAACGCACCAGCAGACACTGATGGAGGTGATTGACAGTTTTTTATGATGGTCCATATTTTGTCTTAAGCAATGTCTGAACCATTAATCCTCATCCACAGTCTGATCCATGACGCTGCGCACATTAACTCCATGACTCCCAGTTATGTAACAGCCTACATTGTACTGGTCATGTTCTGACCAGTGACACCAGAAGGACTAGTGAGTCCCAGTACCTGGATGTAATGGTGGATCCTCTCCACGGAGGTGAAGCGAGCTTCAGTCTCAGAGGCCAAACGCACCGTGAATTGAAACAAACCTGTCAACTGAAGGACAGAGAAGCCATGAGCCAGCGGCTGGTCACACCCACAGGAAGTGGACCTGAAAGTACGTGAGCGGACTCACCTGCACGGCGTAGGAGATGGCCAGTCCAGCGTAGGCAGGAGGGATCTGTCCATGCATCAGGACCATCATCAGGGCCGTGACACTGATCAAAGCCACGCTGATGACGTCCAGTCGCACCGCCAGCCAGCGCATGGCACAGTTGAATAGATAGAACGAAGCCTGGTTCTGGTCCAGCAGAACCTGGTACTGGCGCAGAAAGTCCTGGCCCTGGTCGTAGGCCCGCAGTGTAGCCAGGCCCTGGATGCTAGACGTAATGTGGGACATAAAAGGGGACATGGTGATGTTGTCCAGACGCTTCAACTCCCGAATGAAGACTCTGGAGACACTGTGAAGACCAGCGAACAGCAAGACCAGAGGACCCACTGCCACAAGGAACCATGGGAAAACACAGCTGATGACGCCAAGGCAGAAGAAGACCAGGATCACGTTTTGGATAAACATCTCAGCCTGAAATGGCAGACGGGTGTCCACTGTGGAGACAAAGACAGATGTACAGTCATGACCAAAGGTTTTGTAAATGACACAAAAGGATTCTTTGCATTAATGTGGTTTATTTGTCAATAAAAGTAATTGAAACCTATATAATTCATTTAATTATTTGTCAACATACTTTAGAAATGTATGGTAATAAACTTTTTTTTAAATTAGGCAGCAAATTTTGTGAAAACAAAACTTGTGTCATTCCCAAAACTTTTGGCAATGACTGTACGTGTTAATAACACCAGGGCCATTTGTCATTATATATAAACAGCACCTTCAGAACATCCTACATTCGAGGAAAAAATGATCAGACCATCAGAAGTTATCAAAAACAATGTTTTTTCAATCAAGTACTAACTCCTGTGTGTATCATGTGACTAAAACAGACAGAAAAGAAAACATGGAATGCCTAAAAGCACTGTTTTTGTCAGTATAATGCCATAGATGTTGATGTAAGAACGTGTGATTTTGGTTATTATCAAGAAAACCATGGAAAATAGATAGATATTAGCTCTGAAATTAAACTACGAGATATTTTTGTTGTTATCATTATATTTATTTAAAAAAAATGTACCTTTAGCTGTACAGACAATAAAATGAACAGGAAATTGAAGAAAGCATAGAGTGGTCTAATAATTTTTTCTCCTGTTGTACCTTCATCCATGTCCTTGGAGAAGCGGTTGAGGATCCGTCCAGTTGGCGTCGTGTCAAAGAACTTCATGGGGCAGCGGAGGATCTTTTGGAAGAGATCATCGTGTAGTTTGGAGGAAGCTCGTAGGGTTCCCTACGGGACGCAATGAAAGCCAATCAGGATGTCTGACTGTGAAACCTGACACTGGTAATCTGATTCAGTTTACTGCAGGGAAGCAGTAGAATCTACTTCTACCACATTATGTGTACTTTTACCTTGACGAAAGCAATGCCTCGGATCAATTTGAGGAGCAGCATGACCCCCATGGAGGAGGCATAGATGGCGACGTAGTGTTGCATCATGGGATTGTCCTTCATGCTGATGCTGACAACCGAATTGTTGCCCTGGGTTACAGTGGTGTTCTGGAAGATGAGACCAGAGGAGGAGTCAGAGGTGAAGAGGAGGAGTTAGAGGTGGAGTAAAAGGTGGAGTTAGAAGTGAAGAGGAGGAGTCAGAGGTGAAGGGGAGGAGGAGTTAGAGGTGAAAAGGAGGAGTTGGAAGTGGAGAGGAGGATTTAGCAGTGAGGAGGAGGAGTTAGCAGTGGGGAGGAGTTGAAAGTGATGGGCCAGGAGTTCCTCACCCCGCTGCCCTGGTTCACCCAGTAGCTGAGCCACCACTGACAGAAGGCGGAGCTTCCCACGTTCAGGACGAACAGGACCAGGATGAGTAGGCAGGAGGCGGAACCACCACACGCCGACATGTAGCGACGAAACACTGGCCAGGCCACGCCCCCACACTGCTGCTCCTCCCCTTTAATGTCACATGTCACAATGAGACCCATGAAAAGAAGAGAATCAAAGCCTCTGAAGGAGACTAAACAAATACATATGTAAAGGGAGTCAGGTTACCGCCATCCTTGGCTGGTGGACTGTTGTTCTTCTTCACTGATCCAGGTTTACTGTCAGCTGGTTTCCTCTGAGAACCACCGCTCTTCCTGTTAAGAGGCTAAAATCGACAGAAGAAAACCAGAATGAAGCCGCTAGACATGAAAACCATTTACCATATTTATAAATATACTTTTATATGTATAGTCAATAGAATTTAAATTAATAATGATGTAGCATATCATAAAACCTATATTTAACAGCTTGAATAAAATAGTTTTTTTTTCCATGGCACCAACTTCATATTTAGATCATCTATCATTTAGACCCTGAGCTTTTCACTGATCTAATTTGAAACTTTCTCTAAAATCTTGTGATTTGGAAAATACCTGATTTTTATGAAAAAAAACCCAAAACCCAAAAACCCACAAAATACATGAGATAATATTACAATAAATGGTGATAAGCCACGGTTAAAGGATAGTTAAATATAGAGAAAAATTAAGTGCCACAAATGTCACACTAGGTCCTTATGGGTTAAAAGGGTTGATAAAGTTGATAATGATGACAGACAGACATACATGATCACAACAGATAATAATAGAAGACAGACAGACAGACAGACAGACAGACAGGTACCTCTATGTACGGGGCGTCTCCCAGTTGAAAGTGGTTAAACATAGTGGCATAGTCTCCGTTCAGCTTCATCAGGTTGTCATGGTGACCCTGCTCTACTATACTGCCTTCTCTCATGAGGATCACATCGTCACAGTCCACCAGGTACTACGGTCAGATACAGAGGTCAGAGGTCGTTTCCACAGCAGCAGTATACACAGTGGTACCTGTCAGCTGGCGTTTACCTGCAGCTGGTGTGTGATGAAGATGACGGTCTTGTGGCGGAGCTGCTTCCTGATGGCGTTGTTGAAGATGTGGTTGGCCACGTGGGTGTCGAGCGCGCTCAGTGGGTCGTCCAGGATGTAAACGTCGCGGTCGCTGTACAGAGCACGGGCCAAGCTGATTCGCTGCCGCTGACCGCCGCTCAAGTTCGCACCACGTTCACCAATCTGATGAAGAGACAGGAAGATGAGTGATGATGGTGACAACTCACTGATTAATTCAACAACTACATTTCCCTTTTACTTCACACTCATGCATCCACCATAAATCAATGTAACTTCAAAATTTAATTGTCATCTTTTAGGTGCGATTATGTTCTTTCTATTGGTCCATAGACTTCTACACTGGCTAAAGGGAAGGGGCTTAGATCAGCCAAGTGGGCGGGGCTTAGAGCAGTAGAGTGCAATCGGTGAGAGAGAGATAGAAGACTTATTACTTTTAGCAGCATTTTTGCAAAGTTTTAGCAATGAATTCTTGTAAATGATTGCATATTATCATGATAGTGCTATTTTGAAGTCTTTTACTAGTGTGTTATGCCGTGTTTTAGTCAAATTTTAGATTGTTTTTCTGTTTTTTGTGGTTAGTATAGTTCATTGATTGTTGTAGTTTAGTCGTGAATATTAAAAAAATGTATGTATATTTCTATATACACTTCAGTCAAAAGTTTGGAAACACCTGTTTTTTCTTTATTTTCAAGAGTATTTAGACTGTAGATTCTCACTGAAAGTATCAAAACTATGAACAAACACATAGAACTATGTAGTTAAAAAAAGAGAAACATAAGTCAAAACATGTTTTATATTTTAGATTCTTCAAAATAGCCACCCTTTGCTTTGATTATTGCTTTGCACATTCTTGTCATTCTCTGGATGAGCTTTATGAGGTAGTCACCTGAAATGTTTTCTAACAGTCTTGAAGGAGTTCCGAGTGATGCTGAGCACTTGTTGGCCGTCTGCGGCCCATCAAATGTCATTGAAATGAGAAGGTGCTTCCAAACTTTTGACTGGTAGTGTATATGCTGATCTATCCAGGGCATTCAGAGATGCAGTGTCTGTATTTAGATCAGATCATAGATGTTTTTGTCAGTGAAACGAGGGGCTCTGCCTACAGACGATCACATGGATCAAAATGACCAGAAAAAAAACAAAAAAAAGAAGAACATCGAGACACAATTATCTTACCAAACTCAAATGTTTGAACACATTACAACTAATTTTCAGGTGAAGAAAAGTTTATTTCTATAATTCCCATTGTTTTATTATGAACATTTACAATTGTTTTTCATAATTAATAAATTTTTATAATAAAGTCCATTTTTTTTCTTTTTGCAATAACACACAGTTTTAAGCATTTATTATATATAATAATAGCAAATAATGGCCAGATATTGAAAGGTAAGTTCTTCCTAAAATAGGGTGCAAACGAATAGTTAAAACATACATTTTCTGACACTTTTATTGCAAAAACAACATAAAGAAATCTAGGCCTCTTATAATGGTAGTTCTAACTGATAACTGTACTGGTAATCTATACATCTGAGTGAAAGACAATATAAAATTAGAAAGCGCAAACCTCCGCCAAGCATGATAGTTCCTCCATATTGTGACTCACACCAAAGTAATAATCCTACATTTATTTGTATCAGTGCCTTGACTGTTGGTTTTGTTTTTTGTTTTTTTATGGAGTTTTATAAACAACTACTGAAAATGGTCTTATCTGCCAATGTTAAAGAATCCTTTAAAAAAAATCCAGGAATTTCCTGAAAATTTGTCCAGTAGTTTTTGTGTAAAGTTGCTAACAGACAGACAGACACCGACAGACGGACTGCCCCGTACCTGCCCCTCCCCCTTCCTCACACACACAATGAAGCACAGGTAGCCACGCCCACATGGAGAAAAGGAGACATTCAAAACAAATTAGCACATTTGGATGGGAGTAAAACGTCGGATCACTCCCAAAATCTAATCGATTGTTCCTTTATGTCATTTCCATCATGTCCTAAAAGTTTCATCAAAATCCGTCCAGTAGTTTTTGCGTAAAGTTGATAACAGCCAGACAAACAAACAAAGAGACAAATGTTGGCAAAACATAACCTCCTTGGAGGAGGTAATAAAAAAACACAAAGACTCACTCTCAGTTTAGGTCCTGATTGACCTGATAAAACACTTGGTACTAACTTAAAGAAAATCCCCATAAATATCACAAAACTAAACCTGTCCAGATGTTTGTGTTTTGGGTTACAGCGTAGAACAGTGCCCTATGTTGGTCTGATAACAGTGAAAGTAGGTTTACCTCCGTGAGGTCGGCGTTCGGCAGCAGAGTGAGGTCCGGTCTCAGACAACACACGCTCAGCACCGACTGGTACCTGAACACAACACAGCTCAGCCTGTAAGCCTCTGGACCAAGGTTATAATCATTAACAAAAACTAAAAAATAACAAAAACTAAAATTCAAAAAACATTTTTATTGACTGAAATAAATAAAAACAATAATAAAAAAAAAAAACTGTAACTAACTGAAACTGTTGTGTGTGTTAACAAAACTAAAACGTACTGAAAATATAGATGAAATGGCTTTCGTTTTCATCTTTGTCAATCAATCTATAAACCTTTTGGATTGGTATGAAATTGATTTATTTTGCTCTAGCAGTAACTGAATACAGTTTTTTAAAATAGTATCCTTTATTGAGTTTTATTACACACTACTTACTTTAATCTTTTTGAATCTTGCACCTGACAAATAACACAAAATATGACAAATTCTAAAACTAATAAAAACTAAACTAAAACTAAGCATTTGGAAAAAAAGAAAGCTAACAAAAACAAGCAAACCCACTGTAAAAACTAATTAAAAACTTAACTGAATTAGAGAAAAAAAAGTAAAAATGAAATAAAACTAGACTATAATTACAAATACAAAACTATTCTAACCTTGACCTGTACCACCTGACCTCCAGGCGTGTCCCTGTCTCACCTGTCCTCCTGGTACTCCCGTCCAAACAGGATGTTGTCTCGAAGCGTTGCGTTCAGGATCCAGGCCTGTTGAGCCACGTAGGCCAGTCGTCCTCTGACGGCCACGCTGCCCTCCAACACCGTCATCTGTCAACACAAGAACATCAGGAACCGATCGATAATCAATACCACTCATGCACCAGCAGCAGGAGCTCAGAGGTCGTCAGTTTGAAGTCACCTGTCCCAAGATGGCGGAGATCAGCGAGGTCTTTCCACTGCCAACACTTCCACAAACTCCCACCAGCCTCCCCTGGAACAGAAGGAGGAGAACTCAACTCATTCAATCAAAGTCCATATAGTGATCAGTAGGAACTATACTGATATTTGTAACCATTTACATGTTATAAACCATCAAGATATGAACCATTAGAAGGAAAGGCACATTTTTAATATTAAAAAAAAGATCAAAAATGCAAATTTCCAAAAAACTGTGAACAAACTTTGTAGACATTGTCCCATGGAAGATACAAATAAAATTTAAAGATGTTTTAAGAAACTGCTAACGAAGGTCCCGCTGACAGATGCAGCGCCTTAAAAATAAGAATAAAACAAGCAAAATAAGATGAAAACAATGTAAAAGTCAGAACCAGATGAATCAGACAACCTGATTCTAACGGTTTCATCATCTGAACATTAGACCAATATAAGCCCAGGTTGAGGTCTGTAGGTTTTTCTGTTTGAGGCCATTTCAGAACCAGGACTTTTATACCTCACTGCACTAAAGACTCACTTTTTCCTACTCTTTTACAGAAGCTGAACTGTTGTGGTGGTGGAGGTTGTACCTGTTGGACTCTCAGGTTAATGCAGTGCAGAGTGCTCTGAAGCTGAATGGTTGGAGGAGGAACGGACAGAAGGGGAGGACAAACTTCCTCCCTTTCCTCTTCCTCCTCCTCCTCTTCCTCTGGACCAGATGCTGCATCTGGTCCGCCTCCTCCTCTCAGCAGAGATCCGGTTCCCTCCTCTTCCTCTTCCTCCTGGATTACTCTTCGGTCTCTGCACCTGAACGATCAAACACAATAGAAGCTCTATCATGAACAGGCAGGACTTGAACATGTGGTTTTAATGCCATTACCTCCAGAAACAACAGCCAGCGTCATGAGCTTCACAGAGATAAGAAAAAGTTTGGACTAAACATGGACTTGGAAACTGCTCATACATATTCTACAGTATATAGACAAAAGTATGTGGACACATTGAATTCAGGTGTTTCATTTCTAACAGTGGTTTGGGATACAAAACAATAGTGACAAATGTCATAATATAGCTTAATATAGGATAAATATCATTGTATTGGTTAGTTTGGTTAAGGGAATAAGGAACTACTGATGTTCATAAACTATGTGAACAAAAATATCAGGACACATCATGTCTACAGCTGTAAAATGTCCTGTTCCTGTTCTCCTCCTCCTTGCAGTGTATTTTATTTTATTTTTTTATTGTATTTTATTTTATCTATTGTCTCCTGGGTGCTTATCTTACATTGTTCTAATATAGGGTTTTGTATAAAGTTTTATGCACTTCTATATACATACATATATATTTTTTTCTATATGTATGTGTACATATAGTTTTTATAGAATTATGTGTCTGTCTTGTGTCTTTTTTATCCGACTCTAGGAGCGACCACACAAGAGTTCCTATGTGTCATGCATAAATTACTAAATAAACTTCTTGAATCTTGAATCTGTTCAGCCTAGGACTAAGATTGAGAAAATAAGATTTAAAGTAATGCGAATTAAAAACTATCAGTCCCTCCAATCTATATATGAATACATAGTTATTCTTCAGGCTCAAAGAATTATCACAGATCCATCCCATATTCTCCACTTGGAATATGAGCTTCTACCCTCAGGGAGGCGCTATAGAGCCAGCAGGTGCAAAACCAACCGTTTTAAGTTCTGTTTCCTCCCAACATCCATAGGACTGTTGAATAAGAACCCTGCTATGATTAACAAACCCTGACCTCTCTTTCTTTTATTCAACCTTGCCTAAGGTTCAACTACCCACCTTCTTACTACTTAAGTGTTTTTGCACTTTTAATTATTTACTCACTTTTTATTCTTTAAGAATGGAATTATTCCCACTTTGAAATTAATGTATTAGATAAATGGTTTGTATTGATTTTTCTCATTTTTATATTGGAGGGAAAGGTGCAATACATAGATTAGGTTAATATATAATTGTGGTCATGTTGACCTCAGAATTTCTGTGACAGAGTTTGTGATTGTATGTTTCTGAATGTGAACGTAGCAACGTGTAGCACTGTTGTTCCAAACAAATTTCCCTGCATAGTGCAAAAAAGTTTATTGTGATCCTGATCCTGTTCATGATGATTTGACATAGAGACATCAATATTTCCTTAAAGTTTAATGGAAAAATTTTCTTCTTCAATAAGATGTGAAGAATGTAAATGGTTATTCGTGGAAGAATATTATTATTTAGAGTCAGAGCAGGAAAAATATTTTAGAAATTTAGAGGTAGAACATTTGAAATCATAATCATGGATAAAAAAACAAAATCAGTGTTGAGAGAAATGAATAAAAACCATCTCTCAGGCATTTTGAAAGCAAAGATTTAAAGATTTAAGAATTTAAACCAAACTAACCAATGTAATGATATTTAACCCAATATAAAACTATATAATGGCATTAGTCACTATTGTGTTGTATCCCAGACCACTGTTAGAAAAGAAACCCCTGACTTCAATGTGTCCACATACTTTTGTCCATATATGTACATTTGATCTCAGTGCTTTATGAGTCCGGTCTCCACACATCGTCGTCTCTGAGGCTGGAAATGTCCTCACTTGTCTCTGTGTCGGAGTCTGGCGGCCGGTCGGACACACGGACTCGGCTGGGCGCTCTGTCCTCCTCCGTCCCACGCCAGGCTGGCTCCACACATCTCCACGGCAACCTCAGGGTCGCCAGGCAATGCTCGGATGATGTCTACCTCCGGCAACAGGAGGAGGTTCTGAAAGGAGACGGAGAGGCCGAGTGAACCACTGGGTCAAACTGGGACCGCATCCATGAAACTCACTGGCATCTGAGGTTGGCTGAAGCCGTCCACACATTCACCTTCACGCCAGAGAGAACATGTCCAGGTCCAAACAGAGGCGGACGTCCTGTTGGGTCCAGGACTTGAAGAAGTGTTTTTGTGTATCTTCAAGTCCACACTCCAGACCCACCTCTGTCAGAATCATCTACTCACTGCCACAACTTCCATCACAATTTAACTGACCTGCACTTATGGTATGTTGTTTTTATCCATTGTTTTATTGACTGTTGACTAGTCCACAGTGTCCTTGATTGTCTACAAAGACATTTACAATTATAATGGATTTTTTTTTCATAATATCTTTGATGGTATTTTTCTAATGACAGGTAAACAAAGTATATAAAAATAATGACATACATAAAGAACATGTATGAGAACAACAGAATCACCCATACACACACACACACACACACACACACACACACACACACATACACACATTCACACCAGGTGGACTTGCACCAAACGACAGATACACAAATAATAT
>JAPTGZ010000006.1:38610402-38620858 GCA_029814645.1 Fowleria isostigma | reverse complement strand
GATTTTTGCTGTAATATCAAATGGTAATGAACTATCTGTTCATCACTTGTATGATTTAGTAATATTCTGCAGTTGTAGTGTTCCTCAGTCTGCCAAAATGTCAAATATAACAGTGCAGCTATAACAGGTGTGTCAGATGAAGGCCACTCACTGTCTGCTATCTGTAGATCTGTATAAAGGGTAAAGTCCACATCTTCAAGTACTTGAACCTGGAGGCCACTAAGACGACCCCTGACCTCCCAGACTACGAACGACGACCTTTGACCTTCAGTTCCTGGTCAGACCTCGTCAGCAGCCTCATTGTCAATAAGAGTTTTAGTGATGCGATGTGTTCTCAACTGTAACGTGTGTTTTCTGTGTCAGTGGTGATGAGCTGTATCCTGGACGTCCATACGGAGCACTGGACTCAGGATTCAACAGCGTCGACAGTGGAGACAAGAGATGGTCCGGAAATGAGGTCAGTAGAGGTCAAAGGCCACACAGTCTGACTCCTCCTATTGTACATCACTTGAGCCAAAAGTTTCTCCAAAAAACATCAGTCAATGTTGATTTCCAGCAGTCATTCTCAATTTTTTTTTTCTGTCTGGCCCATTTAGAGGATGAAAAATCCTCCCCCAACATCATTGTGACAGTGGTGCAGTTAGAACTTATATTGAAAAAAACATCAATATTGTGACAATATTTTTTGCTTTTCCTTGAATAATTTAAAATAAATTAAAATAACTTTGTGCTTGAACAATACAAATAAACAACCAGACATCCCTGAGACAATATTTTTCCAAATACAAAATGTGCAATTATCTTTGAATTATGACAATAAAGTTACTTTTTTTGGTATATTTTGGTAACATAGATAAAATTTGAACAATATCAGTGGCCACAATGAGCCCATTTATATTGCACATTTAGGAACGTTATTGTACAAACTTTGCAAAAACAGAAACATTGCACTTTTTTCTTTTCCAGTCAATCCTTGTCTATTCTCCAAACCTAAACTGTTTGTCTAGTTTACTGACAGATCACCATGACAGTAGATTTGTTTGTTGTGCATCCCTAATTTGAGTCCAAGGTGCTCCAACGCTAAAACATTAGTTCCACCTGATACATGTTCTAACGTGCAGGAAAAAAAAACACTCAGAAGAGATCCCATGACCCCCCCCTGGCAAGCCTTCGTTCTCCCCCAGGGGGACCCGCCCCACAGTTTGAGAAACACTGATTTACAGGATCATTATCAGTCAAGCTGTAAATACTTTGACTGTGGTGTCAAACCAAAGCTAGATCAACAGGATCAAAGCCTGTCATTTACTTCAAATTCAAACCAGATTGTTTTTCACTCTGTCACCAGCAGGGGGCAGTCATCAAGAAACCAGCAGGATTTCCATTTATCCTGAAGCAAATGTCATGAGTGAATTCACATTTTACATTGGACATTTTATTTATAATATTAACAGAATAAAAACCTGTCAGATTTATGAGTTCCTGCTGCAGTGGCTTTTGTTTCCTTACTAAAATAGATGGTTTTTAGTATAACTTGAGATGTGTATTATTGCAGTTCTCACAAAGTAGCTTATTTGACTAATGGAAATAAGTAACAGAATGAAAATGTTGCTCGTTAACCCATAAAGACCCAGTGCTATTTTAGTGGCAGTTCCCAAAGGAATTTCTCTCTGCATTTAACTTTTTTAAAGTGATTTATCACCATTTATTATATTATTATCTTCTGTATTTTGCAGTTTTCAGTGAAAATCATGTTGGTTTATTTTTTCTGTATTTACTCATGAGAAAACTGAAGTAAAACATACTTTTTCAACAAATGCTTAATTAAATGAACATAAACCCACTGTGTCCATCCACAGTCATTAATTTAACTCCATGGGTTTTACTGGTGAATCAGTGTTGTAGAAGATGAAGGTGTTTCCATGGTAACTACAGAGCATCTGAACATCCAAATGTATCGCACCTGATGAACATGAAAAGATAAAAAAACTGTATTTTACACCAATTATTTACATGGATTGGTAGGATTATTGGATCAACAGGTATTAAACATTTACATCAGTGGATGTTTGGGTCTTTATGCGTTCATTCAATGTAATATTCAGCTTGTGCTCATTCAGTTCAAAGTGTAAACGGTGCTGGAAACGTGGGTAGTTTTAACGAGTGGAATGTGTCCAGGCCACCGAGGAGCTGTCCGAGATGAGCCGAGACTCGCGGTTGAGGCGAGACGACGGCCGGGGAGGAGGCGGAGCTCTGACAAACGGGTCATGTGAGTGACCAGATCCAGTGGTTACCGTGATGGCAGTTGGTTTGAATGTGTACGAGTATCGGCCTGTTGATGTGTGTTCAGATGTGGAGCTGGAGCAGATCGACTTCATCGACAGCTGCGTGGGCGAGGAGGAGGATGATGAGGGCAGGAGGAGTCGAGGAGGAGGGGGAGGAGGAGGAGGAGGAGGAGGGGACACAAGCCTCAGCTCACAGTTCATGGCCTACATCGAAAGACGCATCACTAGGGAGGTAAGAGCCCCGCCCCCTTTGGATAGGGACCAGTTAGACTTCATTTACTCTTAGAGGTGGGAAGTAACCAAGTATAAGTAAGTACTTCCTTACTATATTTATGTACATTTTTTAAGTATTTGTACTTTACTTGAGAATTTATTTTTCTGGCAACTTTTGACATTTACTCCGTGCATTTTTACATACATATTTGTACTTTGTATCCCTTATATTCTCAGAATAGACTCTTTACCTTTTCAAACTAAACAGATGTGACAGTACTTAAACTGTGTTGCTTAATTTAGTGTAGAATTAGAAAACAGAAACTTTTATGATTTTGCCCAGTGAAATAAGTATTTTTTCAACCGTGGTATAAACTGCAGTTTTGCTTTTTACTTTTGTACTTTATTACAGTTGAGAAGGTGTACATTTTTGCTTTCACTGACGGAGTTGAATCAGTACTTATATGAGAGTATTTTCTCACACAAGTAGCTGTACTTCTGCTTAAGTACAAAATGTGAGTACTTTTGCCACCTCTGGTTATTCTCTATGAATATGGAAACGGATGTGTACTTGAACTGGTGTAAATGTCAACATGTGTCCACCGCATCAGTTCACCAGAGGACACGCTGTGAATGAACAAACTAGACAAGTATCAACAAGAAGAGCACAGAAGAAACTTCACAAATCCACGAAAATCCAATACGTGTTAGTACAGATAATTGTAATTATTAGATCTGATGTGTTTATAATAGGGATGTAAGCGTATGAAAATTTCAGATCGCAGTAATTGTGACCAATATTATCACAGTTATAATTAAAATTGCAGTATTGTTGAAATGTGCTCAAAATGTCCAAAAAGTACTTATACACACACTGAAACAAATTAACCAAGTTTTATTTAAAAAACAACAACAATAATAATAAAGTAACACACACAATGTACTTTTTTGGCAGACACATTGTTCACTTTAGATTAAAGTATAAAAATGTCACATATTTACTTTAATAGAAATCAAATGTGTATACACTAACATTAAACAAAGTAATGTGGATGTAAGAACAACAAGATAATTGCACATTTCCTATTTTTATTTGGAAAAGTATCGTCTCCGGAGCAGTCTGGTTGAGTTTATTTGGATTGTTCAAGCAAAAATCTAACTTGTTTTTGATTTGAACAAAACATTATTAAAAGAAAAGTAAAAGTATTGTTATAATATTGATGTTTCTTTCAATCAAAGTTATAATTGCACCACTGTTACAGTATTGTTGAGGTTGAGGGAGGCCTGGAGATTTTTCGTCCTCCAAAGGGGGGCCAGCAGAAAGAGACTGAGAACCACTGATGTAAACAAGCTAAAATGTTTGACCACATGGAAAATACTTAAAAATGTATTTCTATAATCTCATTATGAACATTTACAGTTGTTTTTCATAATAAATATGGTAGAAATTAAAGTAATTTTTAAATGTTTTGCTATGACAAACTGTTTTAAGCTTTTATGACATATAATAATGATAAGTAATGGTCAGATATTGAAAGTTAAGTTCTTCCTGGAAAAAAGGTGCAAAAGAATTTGCAAGAAGGATATTTTCTGACGCTTTTATTTTAAAAACAAAACAAAAAAAACAACAACAGCATAAATATATGTTGTAATGGCAGGACCCTTGAGGACCCTAGACTAGGTTCAGGTCCTGAGGATCAGCTGTGATTGGTTGGTTTGTGAACTCTAGTTTGAGGTAAAATAGACAACAGGGCTTTATTCTGAAAGTCTGATTTCCTGTGTGTGTCCAGGGTTCACCCGTCAAAAGCAACACATCGAGAACAGATGACAGGAGACACAACAGGTACAAGACTCACACGGACTCAGGCCACGCCCACAGTGGCATCCACAGGAACCAGGTTCAGTTGAGCTTCTTCTGTACTAATAACCTCATGTCCATTTGTCTGTCCATCTGTGGTCCAGGAGTGTGGTGGACGGGGTTGCGGCACACCCTGGTGCTCAGACTCAGGTAATACATGTTGCTGCAGAGAGGTTGAATATGGGAGGGGCAGGACTTCCATCTAACTGTGTTTTTCTTTAGAGAGGGGGCGTGGAGAGGATGAGGAGGGAGGCTCAGCTCGCTGCTCTGAGGTACGACGAAGAACGACAGAAGAACCGACCTGTCCAGAGGGACGCTGTCGGCTCGTACGCTAAGGTGAGACAGTGGGATGGACACAGGGACGAAAGACATCCTAATCTGATCTACTCTAGACTAGAGCTGCACAGGATATTGTTTAAGTATCATCATCGCGGTGTATGTGTGCACAATACTCTCATCGCAGGTCCTGCAATGTAGGAGGCAAATGAACTCAACATGGTCTCTATAGTTGCAGAAAAAAAAAATGTTTTCTTCAATTTTTTTGTTCATTTTAATACCTGATATCACTAAAGATACATTTGTTTGGACAAATATAATGACAACAACAAAAATGTTTCATAGTAGTTTAATTTCAGAGCTGATATCTATCCAGTTCCATGGATAGATAGCTCCAGACCATGCCTCAGATCACCAAAAATGAAGACTAGGTGCCAAACAGAAAATCAATGTCAGTTATCTGGAATTATTTTAGAACACGTGCTCTGTGTTGACAGTGTACCCGTTGCCACGAGAGGTAACAACTAATTTGTTTGAACATTTATGTCAGCACCACACAGCTATTATATCCTCCTGAGTACTTTTTCATATTGCAATATATATCGCAGGGTTAAAAAAAATCACGTCAGATTTTTCTAATATTGTGCAGCCCTGCTCTAGACCTTCATGTCCATCCTGTGTCTGTGCTTTTATTGTACACTTCAGGCTTTATTTGCGTTAAATTTTATTCTAAATCTTCTTCCTGTGGTTGTTTTTCAGCATAAAGCAGCTCAGAGTCCGTCGAAGTCCAGTCCCGACAGTGAGGTGAGACTCAGAACCTTCACATCATATGTGTTGTTTGTAGTTCGACCTTTAGCTCCGCCTCCTCTGTGTAGTCGCACCCCCATCTCCACACCTGCGTTTACCTCTACATCAGCTGTGTGTCTGTCTGTCTGTGTCTGTCTGTCTGTCCATGTGTGTTCAGAACGTCTACCCGTCCAGACGCTCCACCCACACAGATGACTCCGCCCTCTTCATGGTAAGCGTTTGGACATGCTCCCAAACACCTGACTCCAGTGTTTGAAAGGTTTGAGTCAGCATGTGGTGAACTTTCCTCGTAGCATGACACCTGTCACTCACTCACTTGTCCTGTGTCTAAACCCCGCCCCCTCCCTGACAGTGTATTACTATGGCTCCGCCTCCACTGATGGATCAGGTGAATATCCCTGAGTCCAGTTCAGTCGCATCACAGACATGGGCTGACACTGACACATACGACTAATGTATCAGTACTTGGACCCAATCGATGACGAATTTAGTATCAAATAGCAGGAAAATTATAGAGAGTAGAGAACAGTGTTTCTCCAAATTGAGATTCTTTAAAATTTTGGTCTATGATGCAAATTTTTGAGTAAAAGCAGAAGACAATAATATGATGTACGGTTACTGGCTAAAGATCAGATTAGATTAGGTTAGGTTTGATTAGATTAGATTAGATTACGTTAAATTAGATTAGATTGAACTATATTTATACCACATGTACACATATAAGAAAAATTACAAGACAAAAGGAAAGAAATTAGTAATAATTATGACTATTACACATATTAAAACAGTAATGGAAAAACAGGCAACTGCACATTAGAAACTACTAGTATAAATAAATAAAACATTAATAAATCTGTAATACATCTTACTACATGTATGTTTATCTCTGTGTCCTCTACCAGAAGTCTGGGAGTCTGAGGGTTCTGTTGAGGAGCTTAGCTGTTCCTAGGATTGTTCTGCTGGTTCCATCCACCCTGTTTAAGGGTTACTGCCCCCTCATAACCCCATCACTACTGGCACCACTGTTGCCTCCACACCCCGCATTCTCTCTTCCTTCAGCCCTTGGCGTTTCTTGAGCTTCTGTTCTTTCTTCCTGATGTTGCTATCACTGGGATTGCTACATCTATCACTGCCACTACTTTGATGTTTATCGACCGCAGGAGGTTGATATTCGTCTGTCTGGGTCCATGTCTATGTCTTTATAATAACAGAAGTAGTAATGACTGTAATTAAGTGATAATAGTAATTGTAATAAGGATATTCAACTACAAAGTAATATTAGTATATAAGTAGGGATGTACCGATGTGATATTGGTATCGGATATCGGTCCAATCCAGACACAAAATGCTGGATCAGATATTGGTAAAAAAAAAAAAAAAAGTGCCAATCCATACGACCAAACCAAAGTGCTTATTTTATTCATGCATTACTTTGCTGATCTGTATCGTATGAAGGTAGATTTGTTTCTGTATCATTTCAGTCAAAACTTTGTTGTTCAATCAAAAAACTTGCTTTTCAAAAAAATATTTTCAATCCAAAAAAACTTTTCAAAGAAATAAAGTGTTCGAATGCAAAAAGAAAATATTTGAGAGGTTAAAAAATTGCCATTGGACCACTTTTTTCTTTGATTGAAAAGGTTTCCTTTTTGATTGAAGTTTTTTGGGATTTAATAATAGAGACACAAATATCCAACCCATAATATGGCCAAAATACAAAAAAAATTACTTCAATCAAAAAAATCATTTTCAATCAAAAAAAAGAAAGTGTTCCAAGAGCAGGTGTCCAATAACCGGAAGGTTGGCTGTTCGGTGCCCGCTCTGTCCGAGACATGTGCTGTTGTGTCCTTGGGCAAGACCTCATCCACCTTGCCTCCAGTGTCACTCACACTGGTGTATGAATGCATATGAATGTTTGGTGGTAGTTGGAGGGGCCGTTAAACGCAAATTGGCAGCCACGCTTCTGTCAGACTGCCCACCACCAGAGTGAGAATGTGTGAGAGAAGGAATAATAGATCAACAATGTAAAGTGCTTTAGGTGCCTTGAATTGCACCATAGAAATCCATTACTATTATTGGTATTATTAATAACTTGAATAAAATCACCTGGATGGAAACTTACCTGGTGTTACAGCTCCCCCTGGTGGTCAGCTGCCATCCAGACAACACTGTACCTCAACAGATATGAAGCAGAACCAAACCAATTCCCATCACATTGTCACTGTCTGGTTTTCTGATTGAAAATGTGAGCACAGACATTGAAGGTCTAAGATCGTAGAACAGGGGTCTCAAACTCATTGTAGTTCAGGGTCCACATTCAGCCAAATTTGGTCCAAAGTGGGTCGGACCAGTAAAGTAATAATATATAATGTCAAGTCCAAACTTTTCTTACTTTATTGAAATGTTTAAATTTTCAGTTTCTATCAGCGCTTCAACAATGTGTACGTGTCCTATATTTACTCTCCTCTAACTCTTTGTTCTTCTCTCTCCTGTTATTTATCACCTCTCTTTTGCGTTTCCTGTTTTTCTCACATTGTCCTTCAGTTTGTTTTTCCCCTTCTTTATTTATTATCTCATTTTTATCGGTGTTTTCTGTACGTCTGCATCCGTCCGTCCGTCAGTTTGTCCTGGTGTTTGAAATCGATACCAATACAAACACGATAAAGAGGCGTCCGGGCACTCACAGACAGGTGACGATAAACCACCGCATCATCACATCACCGCGGTAACGGCTTGGATAGACACAGCATATTTCAGTGGAGACATAAAGAAAACACAGGCTTATTCCAGAGACAAGAACCTGTCAGTCAGTTCACATTCAACAAACAGCATCATTGTATATCCAATATCACTGCCTCTTTACTTATTTGGACAATTTTCTGCAGATTAGGCACAGAGTTCATGCATTACTCAAATACAAACCTGTAGAGTATTGATTTTAATGGCTGATGTAATGATGATTGGATAAAGCAGGAAAAAAGACATTCACACCTGAAAACATTAACCCATAAGGACCTAGTGTGACAGCTGTGGCACTTCCCAAATATAGTTTTCTCTATATTTAACCATTCTTCAGTGTTATTATTATTTTATTTTTTTTTTACCATTTATTGTATCCTCTGTATTTTTTTTTGTCAGTGAAAATCAGGTATTTTACAACATTTAATTTACTAATCAGACAATGTTAATAAAAGTTTAAAATGAAATTGAGGATTATTCTATCAAAAACAGAAAAAAAACTAAAGAAAAAGTGACTTTTTCAGCAAATCTCTTATTAACTGAACATAACCCCAGTATATCCATCCTCTGTCATTGATCCAACTCCATGGGTTTTACTGGTGAATCAATGTTGCAGAAGATGACGGGGTTTCCACGGTAACTACAGAGCTCTGAACATCCAAATGGGTCATATCTGATGACCATGAAAAGATGAATAACTGTGTTTTACACCAATTGATAGGATTAGTGGATCAGCAGGGATATAACAGTTTATATCTGAAGGATTTTGGTAGATGGTGGATGTTTGGGTCTTTATGGGTTAAAATAGGTTAAATATAGAGAAAATGTCATATATTAACTGACACAAAAGTAGCGCTGGGTCTTTATGGGTTAGACTAGATATTGAAGTCTAATATGCCTCATTTATTACCTTCTGTGGATTCTCCATTCACAAACTTGTATAATAAAATCCCAAATTACTGCATAAATCTCTTAAACCACTTTAACTGTTCAGGACCCTTGTGGCAAACAAATACCTCACTGACTTGCACTGAAATCACATTTTTATTTTTTGAAAATCTTTGACATGTCAGACTCTGATATGAACAAAACTCCTTGTCCCTCTGACATGTTTATATGGAAAACATCTCAGATTTGGTGTTTGTAGTGACATTAAAAAAGCTGAGAATGGTTGAACATTTGGTCCTTTTGAGCAGAGCTGAAAAAAAGTTGATGAAATTCTGATATATAACGGTTTAATAGCAGACGGTGTTATCGGTGTCAGTAGTGTGTTACAGACCTATAAAGATAACTGACACTAGATTAAAAATATTCTGTAGAAATTGAGCCATAAAGTGTAAAGATCAACAAATAAAGAAGGTTCATCATTCTATAGGGAAGTTAAAAACCGTAATTCACGTGCTTCTACATGAAAACTTAAGTCCCGGTAACCGTAGAAACAGACATCGGATCAGTATATTTGTTTTCCCTTTAAGTTCTTTCCATTTTTAAACCTCCATGTTTTGATTTATTTGCGTGTTAGTCCGTGTCTGCAGACGGCTGCTGCTCTCTGTCTTCTGACAGCGCCTCCTCCTGTCCACTGCAGGTACTGCAACCTCTGTCTGCTGCATGAGCTGCAGTGTGTGTGTGTGTGTGTGTGTGTGCGCGCGTACATGTATGGGTGTCTAGGTGTGTAACGCTGTGTATGTTGTGTCTCTGCAGGGGGAGGATAGAGCCACTCTGTCTTCTACAGGTGAGACGACAACGACTGTGGACACGCAACAGCACAATACCATACAAACACCCAATGAGTCTGTATACAACAGGGGTGTCAAAAGAGTTTGACACTCCAGTTGTGAAGCCCAATTTGATTGAAGTGGGCTTGTAAGTAACATAAAATTAGTTTATTAAAATGTAAACCTGAACTACCGTGTTCAATCTGAAATTTCTTCAGAATAACAAGTGCAATTTAAACAGCATTATGTCTCAGCTTATTATTAACACAACCTACAGATCACAGTGGATCTACAAATACACAAAGCATTTGGTAAGTTTAGAAATTTCATGTTCATATTTTTTCAGATTAGTCAGATTTTATTGTAAAACATGTAAATGTAGTTTTACCAATGCCACATTATACCAAGGAGTAAATATGGAGTTGTCATTATTTCATAGTTATTATACAGTTATTAGGCCCGAGCCTGCCAGTAAGCTGGCGAGGGTCTATTAAAATCGTAGTGTTCCGTTTTTATTATTATTATTATTATCCTCTCGCCGCTTTGGACGCAGTTTTGACCCCCTGAAC
>JAPTGZ010000006.1:38576616-38589134 GCA_029814645.1 Fowleria isostigma | reverse complement strand
GTACATACATGTATACACATGTATATACATGTATAAATATACACGTATATACATACATAGATGTATATACATATGTATACATGTATGTATATACATGTATACACATACATATACGTATATACATGTGTGTACATATGTATGTACATACGTATATACATATATGTGTGTGTGTGTGTGTGTGCGTGCGTGCGTGCGTATGCATGTTCTTTTTCTTCCTGCATACGTCAATGATTAACACCAACAGTGGTTGATATAATTATTATTTTTTTGGTAAATGAAAAAATGTGTCTGTGCATTTTGTACTCACTTGGCAGAAGCGTGTTAAGTGTAATGAGTGAACAACTTTTAAATTCTGACCTAAAACAAATTGTAAAAGAGATTTTATAACATGAAATGTAAAGTGTGCATAATTTGCTCACCTGAATACTGAAAGGTTAAGGTTTTAATTATATGTACGTAATAAATTAACACTAACTAAATTTATAATATAGATTTAGAAATAGACTTACATAATTTTAAAAAGAGGTTCAGATAATTATCACCAAAGATTAAAATCAGACTTTTATGAAATAACATTTTGTCTTTTTGCTGTTTTCTCTCTGTTAATGTTGCATGTGAATGATTTTCCATGATTTAATGGTTTTGGGGATCGTCATGGACACCGACCGATGTGTGGTTATTTTGACCTGTTCACGAACACAGAACTCATCCCGGTCTGATGTGTTTGGTCTCAGAGCCGATGGGATGGAGAGCGTCCGGTTGTCGGAGATCTATGTGAAGCTGGAGGAAATCGAGGCCGACAAAGCCCCGGCCCGGTAACCACAGCAACAGCACAGTCACACGACCCTCCGGCGCTAGGCTTTGTCTTGACTGTCTCTCTGTTTTTGACTCCCATCAGGGCGTCCATCATCCTGGCCGGTCTTGGATTCTCTCCCAGAATGCAACAGCAGACCACCAAGTGAGTCCACAAAGTCTTCAGTATTGAAATGTAGACGTTAACGATGTATTTTTAACTGTAAAGATGAAACCACTTAACGTTGCCTTTCCGTGAGTTTATGTATGAACGTGAGCATCTCCACCGTAGACGACATGTGACTAATCATGTGACTGTTAATTCAGGGAGTTCTCCGGTGGCTGGAGGATGAGATTGGCGTTGGCCAGAGCTCTGTTCGCACGGTAAGTTGTCAGTTTTCAGTTGTTTCTGTCCTGGCGGTCGACTCCTGATTGACTGTTGATGTGTTTGTTCTGACCAGGCCCGACCTGCTGCTATTGGACGGTGAGTCTCATCTAATATTAAACAAAATTCAACCAGTTCTGAATCAGCAAAATGAAAACTTCATAAGAGATGGAGATTTAAGATTTTAAAAGTGTTCATGGTCGGAACATAAAAAACCTTCAACACTGAACACACTATGAAAAAAACACTCATTCTGACCCAATAAACTACATATAGTCCGACACTGGGAACTGAAGTAGGCCAGTGAGACTAAAGTAGGTTCAGCAGGACTGCGATAGATTTGGTGGGAATACAGTAGGTTCAGTCTGAAGTAGATTCAACTGTAAGACTACAGTACATCCAGGAGGCCCGTGATAGGTTCAGTGGGACTGTAATAAAATCAGCTGAAGGACTGGGGTAGGTTTAGTAGGACTAAAGTAGGTTCAGTAGGTCTGAAATAGATTCGGCTGTAGGACTACAGTATATCTAGTAGACCTTGTGGTATGTTCTGCTGAACTACTACGGGCCTACTAGATGTACAGTAGGCTTGTGGTAGGTCCTACTGAACTACTACGGGCCTACTAGATGTACTGTAGGTAGGTCCTATTAAACTTACCATCATAATCCTACTGAGCATACCATAGTACTGAACTTACGGTCGGTTCAGTAGAATTTTAATAAAGTCAGCTGTAGAATTACGGTATGTTCTGTAGGACTACAGTACATTCAGTAAGTCTGAGGTATATTCAACTGTAGAACAACAGTACATTCAGTAGGCCCATGGTAGATTCAGTAGAACTAATAAATTCAGCTGTAGGACTGGTAGATTCAGTAGGACTGTGGTAGTATCAGTAGGACTGTAATAAAATTATCTGTAGGACTCTGGTAGGTTTAGTGAGACTCTAGTAGGCTGAGTAGGACTAAGGAAATCAGCTGTAAGTCTGTGGTAGATTGAGTAGTACTCAGGTAGGCTTGGTATTCCCATTAGAATTATGGTAGGTTCCATAGGTCTATAGAAGATTCAGTAGAACTATAGTAGGCCCAGTAGGACTATGGTAGGCTCGGGACTATAGTAGGTTCAGTAGGAGTAGTTCATTGGCTTTTTCGTACTGACCCGTCTGTGCTGTGTTTCAGAGCCGACCAACATGTTGGACGTCAGAGCCATCCTGTGGCTGGAAAACTACCTGCAGGTCTGAACTGTCAAATCTGTTAGCATTCCTCATTGGTAACAGTAGGGACAGTTAGCCTTGAGCTAACATCTGATGTACTTGAACTCCTCCTGCAGACGTGGCAGTCAACCATCTTGGTTGTCTCCCATGACCGTAACTTCCTGAACGCCGTAGTGACAGACATCATCCATCTACACTCCCAGAGGCTGGACAGTTACCGTGGCGACTATGAAAACTTTGTTAAAACCAAAGAAGACAGACTTAAGAATCAGCAGAGAGAGTACGAGGCTCAGCTGCAGTACCGACAGCATATACAGGTAGCCACGCCCTCACCTGACCGCCAGAGGCTTTCCCACAATGCACCGTGTCGCTGACGTGTCATGTTTTTGTATCAGGTGTTTATCGACAGATTTCGATATAACGCAAACAGAGCTGCTCAGGTCCAGAGCAAACTGAAACTACTGGAACGACTGTAAGTTCACACCTCATACAACAAACAATCAATAATGTAGCGTGTGCATTTTATTGGTTATTGATCAGATTGTGTAATCCTGTAGACCTGAGCTGAAACCAATCGAAAAAGAAACTGAAGTCACTTTAAGGTAAGAATGTAACCCTCCGTCATGTTCACTGACAGTTGGGAAAGATGCATGCTCTGCACTTCTGTCCTCGTCCATTGATTTGATTGATTGGCTGATTGATCAATTGCTGCCGCAGGTTTCCAGATAACTTTGAGAAGTTGTCTCCTCCCATCCTGCAGTTGGATGAAGTGGAGTTTTATTACACTCCGGATCAGCGGCTGTTCTCTGGACTCAACCTGTCGGCGGACCTCGAATCTAGGATTTGTATCGTACGTATCATCTCCTGCCCCAAAACTGGCCACCGATCAGCGTCTAGTCACATGTCAACAGCACTTGATTTGTGTCTGAAACAAACGTACATGTTGTTCAGTTATGTTGTTTTTACTGTCAGGTTGGAGAAAACGGTGCCGGCAAAACGACGGTCCTCAAATTGCTGATGGGTGAATTAACGCCGATCAATGGAGTCAGACAAGCTCACAGGTAAGACATCCAATCAGACGCCTTTAAAGACAGCTAATCACACCGAAGACCATGAATCCTTTGCCTTTAAAGATTGCCAATTGCGTGCTTTTAAAGACCGCCAATCGTACGCCTTTAAAGGCCGACAGTGGTACATCTTTAAAGACCGCCATGCGAACGCCTTTAGAGACTGCCAGTCACACACCTTTAGAGACCACCAATCCTACGCCTTTGTTGACCGCCAATGGTATGTCTTTGAAGACCCCAACCTTACACCTTTAAAGATGGCCGATTGCACAATGCCTTTAAAGATGGCTAATCGCACACCTTTAAAGATCAACAATGGTATGCCAATGAAGACCACCAATGGTATGTCTTTAAAGAATGCCAATTACACACCTTTAGAGACCGCCAATCACATGCCTTTAAAGACCACTGATCGCACACTGTCTTCAAAGACAGCCAATCACATGCTGCCTTTAAAGACCATCAATCAGACGCCTTTAATCAGAATAGCCTTTATTGTCATTGCACATATTTCAGAGCAAAGCAATTGTAGCAGTATGTCATCGGGAACAAATATTCACAGACATAGGTTGGAGACAAGATGACACATTGCCCAATTATCAAGATAGTAGAGGTAGGACTCATTAGGATAGATGTAAATTGCATAACTTAATTTAGAACTGTATTGATCCTGAAGGAAACTCATATGTGTCAGAGTTGTAACTAAATAGATACTTTGAGTCAAACATGTAAAAGTGGATGTATTCGGTGTCGTGTAAACTCATCGTATGTTGCTCCGCCTCCAACCTGACACTGATGGTCTTTGTCTTCAGAAACTTGAAGATTGGATACTTCAGCCAGCACCACGTGGATCAGCTTGACCTCAACGTCTGCTCTGTGGAGCTACTGCTCAACAAGTTTCCTGGTAACTATGGCAATGATAACCACAGCAACCACACCACGTAAAGCATGCTCTGTCTCTGCTGTGATTGGCTGTTGAGACTGTCAGGTAGAATCCGGTGAAATCACGGAGGATCATCTCATTTGTGTATTATTCAGTTTGTCGGAGTCTTCAGACCCTGAAATTTGTCTGAAAATAAGTTGAACTGTGATATGTAGAGATGGACCTGAGCAGCAGCCAATCACAGCAAAGCAGTCTAAATCAACACCAGGGTGAGTTCTGATTGGCTGCCGTGTGTCGCAGGTCGAACGGAGGAGGAGTATCGCCACCAGCTGGGAGGATATGGAATCACAGGAGAACTGGCCACCAGACCTGTGGCCAGTCTGTCTGGAGGACAGAAGAGCAGGGTGGCCTTCGCCCAGATGACTATGCCCGGGTACCACTTAAACCATGTAGACCAGCATAGACCAGGATAGACCACTACAGACTAGTACCGACCAGGATAGACCACTACAGACTAGTATCGACCAGGATAGACCACTACAGACTAGTATAGACAAGCACAGGCCAGGATAGACCACCACAGAGCAGTACAAACCACATAGACTAGCACAGATCAAATTGACCAAGATAGAACAGGGTAGACCACTACAGACTAGGATAGACCAGCACAGGCCAGGATAGACCACTACAGAGCAGTACAAACCACATAGACCAGGATAGACCAGCACAGATCAGATAGACCACTACAGGTCAGTACAGACCAGGATAGACCACTGCAGACCAAGATAGACCACTAAAGACTAGTAGAAACGGGGATAGACCAGCGCAGATCAGATAGGCCAAGATAGACCAGGGTAGACGACTGTAGAGCAGTGCAAACCACATAGACCAGGATAGACCACTACAGACAAGTATAGACTAGCACAGACCAGGATAGACCACTAGAGGCCGATACAGACCAGGAGATGCTGATGCTGCTCTTTTTCTATGTTTCAGTCCAAACTTCTACATCTTGGATGAGCCCACAAACCACCTGGACATGGAGACCATCGAGGCTTTGGCCAAAGCTCTGAACAAGTTCAAAGTGAGTGAAGGGGGCAGAGACAAAGACCTTTAGACGCAGAATATAAATGTGAATAAACAGAATCTGATCCAGGTCCAGCAGATGAACCACGGGTTTGCAATGTTGGTGTCTTCAGGCCGGTCAGTGGTTGTGGTTCCTTCCCGTGGTCTGGTGACCCCTGTCTGATCCTGGGTGTGTGTATGATGTGTTTTAGGGCGGGGTCATCCTGGTGTCGCACGACGAGCGTTTGATCCGGTTGGTGTGTAAGGAGCTGTGGGTCTGCGAAGCCGGGCAGGTCCACCGTATCGACGGCGGCTTCGATGAGTACCGCGACATCCTGCAGGAGCAGTTCAGGAAGGAGGGCTACCTGTGAGGCCACGCCCCCTCACTGTGGACAGATACAAGCCCCGCCTCTACCCCCCTCATAACAACGCCCCTCCTCTCCCGTCTTCCACCCCAGCGACCAATCGGAGCAGAGTGGAGGACGCCTCCGGCCTCTGAACTGAACTGAACTCCTGATGTGCTGCTGGCTGATTGGTCCTGTTGGAGTCAAAGGTCACCGCTGCAGGGCGACCTGTGGAGAGGAAGATGTTACCATGATGACGTGGAGTTAATTTAAAGCATCGACCAGCGTCTGTGTGTCATCTGAAAACATAAATCTGTTGTTGTTTTCTGGGTTTACAGAGATCGGACATTAGTCATTCTATATTTACATGAGAATAAAAACGCCACATCACATGGTCAGTTTCACTTCCTTTGAGCTCAAAGGTCACTGCTGTCATGTATTTGTGATTCAATTCAACTTTATTTATATTGCACATTTCATACAAATGCAAACTTAATGCAATGTGCTTTACACAAGGTAAAAACAAACAGGAGGAAAAAAGTTAATACACCTAAAGCTGCAGAGAAGATCCCCTCTGTTAAATCAGAAACTAAACCCAGGTGATTAATGCAGCATCGAGGTGAATGTGAAGATTAAACAGTCAATGGGTGTCTATATTTGACCTCATGTTTCACATCTCTAGCCCATAGTGTCCTTCAGGTTCCTACTCTAGAACACTTGCCTGTCCAGCCACCTGGTTTTCTCCACGCTAGTTAATGAAATATGCACGATGTATTTTCCCCTGGACCAATCAAGTCATGGGGGCGGGTGTTTCACAATGCATCATATACACAGACTTCTATTTGTCACGGGTCAAAGTCAGTTCCAAGTTCACAAATCTCTACAACTGTTGTCGGTCGTTTCATTCAAAAATAAGAATTGAATTACAGATTACACCCTGTATTCCTAAACTTCTTTGACAACAGTGGCATGTCCGTCTTATCTGTGATTGGTTTACTCATGCCAGTTAGTCCCATCTTCATATTTGGTTTCAAGCCCCATAGTTCCAGACAGATTTTTTATTGAGAAAGGCAGATGGCTGCCCAGGCTCGTGGAACACAGCTTTTCTATTATTTCAGATCCGTCCGGGTTCATCTGGATCTGATCGATGTGACCGATCGTGTCTAAGTTTTAAGGTCGACTGTTGCTGTTGAAATTGGAGAAACATGATTGTTTTGAGTTTGAGGAACAACAAAACATACAAAAGATGAAATCTAAATGTGAATAACACGATGAACCAACAATGTGTGAAAGACAAACTAATGACTGAAAGAACCTGTCAATGAAAAGCAGTTTATGAACAAACCTTACGTATTTGTCTTTTAACTTCAATGTGTGAAACATTACCGTCACTGGATTTTTTTCCAGCGTTCACTTCCTGTTACAAGACTGGAAACACTGCCTTTTTACCAATTTAGTCTAATGGGTTCTATGTACACCCCCACTACCTCTTGACCTTCAGGTGGCTCCTTTATTTCCTGTCTTATTGGACACACTGATTAATCCAGGTGTGTCTTGACCACAGTAGTCACAAGAAGTAGCAGACATACCTGGATTAATCAGTGTGTCCAATTATGAAAGGCAGGAAATAAAGGAACCACCTGAAGGTCAGGAGGTAGTGGGGCTGTGCACAGACATATACGGTATATACATAAACGCCTCATTCACTGCTCCTGTCCACTGGGGTGACGCGTCTACAGGGTGGCCATCTTGGAACAGACCTACTCGCTGTTGCTGCACAGTAAGTCAATGGAGGAAAGAGATGTTTGCACTAATGAAGTGATCATAAATGGGACAAACGTCAGACAGAGGACTGATAGATACAGACATGAATAGAACAAAAGGAGTCCAAAAGATGTCAAGATGTAGTGGGGGTGGGGTGTTAAAATGAGGTTTGTTGGACCAGGGGTTATAGTTTCAGTGAATAATTGTATGTTTATATGGTGGTGTTCCTCTTTTTTCCACTGATGCACAGACACTTCTGCCTCTGTTCTGTACTAAGATGGCAGCACTTAAGGCACGTCCCTCAGAAGCCAACAAGGTGTTTATGGCTGTACATTGAGTCCATTGTTCAGTCAAAGCCATAACATCAGATGCAAGTTTTAAAAGTCAAACATGTTCTATTTCTGGATTCATCACAGCAGACGGTTTTTGAAGATCAATGACCTGAATCCAACAACAAACAATCCAGTCAAAATATGAAACGGATCATTCAAGGCAGACTTCTCTGAGGCCAGAGGTCAGCTTTACAGCTCTGGGGTCCACGCCGCCATCTTCTGCTGAAGGTGAGGCAGCATAGCGTCTCTGTAGAATACCTCCAGCCTAGACACCGTCTCTGCCCACAGCTCAGGGTCGAAGGTCACTGGGACAATGGCGATTTCCTTCAGGGTGAAGACCACAAGGTCGGCGTTCTCCAGACCAGTGACGGCCAACTGACATTGGATCTGCGTAAAGTAACTGTGGGACGACTTCAGGCGGTAGCGTGGACCAGGAGACTAGACCAGGACACAGAAGATACAGTAAAGCACCACGTCCATGTGGAGACCTCCAGACAGACGGACATGTTCCTTACCCTCGCAGCGTTCTGTCCATCCTCGTCCATGATCTGCAGACAGAACGCGGGGTCGTCCCTGCAGGCATCCTCCACCCGGCTGTGTCTGTGTTTGTAGGGACATTTCACCTCCAGGCAGAGCAGCCTTTTGCCAGTTCTGCTGTCCATCACAATGCCGTCAGGACTGGCGGCCAACCACGGCCTGTGAGGGTCGATGAACAGACCACAGTCCTGGACGGAGACCGGACGACGCAACGCCGCACTCTTCAGACCCTGAGGACATTCACAGAAGAGTGTCTCGTTAAGTCTTCTACATCATCATCACCTTGTCTTATACATTGTGTGTGCTCATGCCCACCTGGTACTTGCGGACCGCTTCCGCCTCATGCTCCACCCCCCAGCTCATGGCCCTGGTCTGGACTCTCCGTCCCTCACCTGTCAGTCAAAGTAGGGTCATGAAAGGTCACGAAAGAAGAGTAAAACTAATGAACATAGGAAAAAAACTTAATGCAACACATGAAGTGAGTGGAGCCACCTAATCACATACACCGGGCAAGTGGGCGTGGCCTACCTGTGACATCTGCCAGGTATGAGGCGGGTGGGGTCTTTGTCTTTCCGTGAACGAAGCGGCAGTGAGCAATACGATGGGCGACGGAGGCCGTGATCCGGTTCGTCCTCCAGGCAAACCAGTCCTGGTTAATCCTTTGTCCACGGGTCAGGCCCTCCACCTGGTCCACCACACCCCTGTCCAAATGGACCCCCAGACCCAGGGGCACCTGGTCTGGAGTGGGAGGGGATCTGGAGACCACCTGAGGATCTGAATCAGTGTGTTTGGGTCTGGTGACGACATCAGCAGATGGTTTGAGGAGAGCCTGTTTGAAGAATCAGGTTGAGATGAGTCCGACTCTTTGACTCCAGGAACACGGATGAAAAACTCAACGTTTATCCTTAAATGTGTTGGTTCTCACCTGCCCAGGTCAATGTTCTTCTTGGTAATTCTTCTCAGTTCAACTGGACTGGTTTAGCTCTTTTGAAAATGTTAAATGTTTTCAAAAGAGCTAAAGCAGTCCAGTTGAAAAACTACCAAGAGGTTTATCCATAAACTTCAAGAAATAATTAGACATTTATGAGACAAACCTGAGATGAACTGCTGTCGCCGGCCTCATGGTTCTGCTTCTCCTGTTTCCTCTGGTTCTTCTGGACCATCTCACCCCTTTGAGGGTACCGTGCATCTCCAGACTGGGTCTTCTGGTTTTTACTGGTCCTGGTCTGAGCCTGTCCTCCTGCTCCAGACATCTTTATGGATGGGTGGTACTTGACCTGAGGGATAATGGACGCCTTGGTCTCAGTGATGTCATTTCCTGTCTTTTTGACGTACTGACTTGGCATTTTCTATGTCCTTCAGCCTAAAAAAAAAACAACAAAAAAACAGAATCCATGTGATGTTCAAGTCTGATCCACTGCTTCAGTACCAAGGTTATTATTGTTAATGAAAACTAGCAAAATAACAAAAACTAAGAACTGAAAAAACATTTTCATTAACTGACATAAACAAAAAGTATAGTTTAAAAAAAAAAAAAAAAAAAAACGATAACTGAAACTGTATTGTATGCTTACAAAACTAAAATAAAAATTATGGATAAAATTCCTTTTGTTTTCGTCTTTGTCAATGTCTGGTTGATACGAAATCAATTTATTTCGCTTAAGCAATTTTATCTGGCAGCACCAAAGGGCACTTCATGGAAAGCAACAGAGTCCTGTTTAGGATTTCTTTGAATACCGTCAGCGAGGAAGATAAAAGATACAAAAAAAACCAAAAACCTACAACTAAGCATTTAGAAAAAACAAAAACTAATAAAAACTAGCAAACTTACTCTAAGAACTAATTTAATTGGATAAAAAAAAAGTCAAACTTAAATAAAACTAAACTATGATGAAAAAATCCAAACTATTATAACCTTAGTACTTTTTACAACAGTACTCGAGTGCAAAAAAAAATAAAAATACTGTAGTATTTGTACTTCAATATAAACATGTGATTGGTATGTACTGGTCAAGGGCCAATGTTCCCTAAAGGTACTAAGGTTCTGATACTTGTATTTACACTCTGATCATTTACTGTCATTTATAGTGAGTTTGAGGTATTTGTACTCACTCTACTGTGTCTAACACTTACATGTTCCACTCGTCTTTTATATTCAAGTATTTCATGACTGAACTGTGGTGCGTTTTTATTCATCCAGAGTGTCTCAGATTAAAGGACATCTGAAACACTGTACGTCTGCTAAATTATATTAGTGTATGTGACGTCATAGCCTTCGTCACCTGTCTTTTATTTTGACAAGCTGACCGGAAGCTCAGTCTAACGCCTTTTTTAATCTGTATTTTTCTGTTATTTTATCTGTGTTTTTTCCTTTTTTTTATCCGTTTTTTTCTCCCCTGTTTTTTTATTCGTGTTTTTCTAGTTTGGTACGTATTTATTTCTATTTTTGTCCGTGATTCGTTGAAATCTTCGTAAACCAGGTAAGTTTAGTTCAGATTCGGTGTTTAAGACTCTTTTACTAAAGTCAGAAAAAGGCAGAAACTACAAAACTATTTTTTGAGTCAAACCAGACTCTGATTTATACTATATTCGATTCGGTTTGACTCCATCAACTGTGATATTTTAGTCAGTAAAAACGGTCGGTTTGTTGAGTCGTAATAAAGGATTAATAAAGTGAATTTACTGCCGAAGACTTACTAGTTTATTAACAGTCAAAGATATTTAATTAAATTGTGAAATACTGACGTGAATCCCGTGAATGATCCTGTTTAACGTTAAAACGTCATATTTTTTTTAACGAGGTTTGGTTCATTACGTCAGAAAACTAAAATTAACCCGGGACAGGCTGTTTGACAGAATCTGAACAGAGTCACTTCTTTAGAAATGGATAAAAGAATAGAATAGAAATAGAGTATACAGTAGAAATAGAAAAAGTATAAAAACCGAGTGTCTCACCCGAAGGCGTGGAGGCAGAAGTGAAACTGTTGAAGCTGTGACTCATGGTCCCGTGATCCGGTGACACCTCGATCAGACGATCATCGAACCGACAGAGTCCACATGGACCGAAAACCTCATCCAGCACATGATCATCAATACCAAAAATAGATTATGTTGATTATTGAATGAGGATTCCCCTTTTAGGTAAATCGCGTCTCCTAGTCTAGCACCAGGGCCGTTTCTAGCTTCGTGGGGGGGCCCTAAGCAAGATGCTTTTTGGGGGCCCCTTGTTAGTCAAACTAAGATGAAGAGATTCCTAACTCTTTAGATCAGGGGTCAGGAACCCTTTTGGCTGAGAGAGCCATGAAAGCCACCTATTTTAAAATGTATTTTTGTGAGAACATACATTTTTTTTTAACACTGAATACAACTAAATGTGTGCATTTTTACGTATGAACAACAATTTTAGAGTATAATAAGTCTCTGAATGTATTCTTTTTAATAAAATTGTTATACTGAAGCTAACCAATAATAAGTAAAATGGATGAATGGATTAAAATGCATGAGAATGTTTTTTTTTTTTTTTTTTTTAACCACCGATTTCTGTTATGTTTTACTTTAAAAATGTATGCAGAGTTATTCATTGCGTCCGCCAAGGAGGTTATATATTCACCAGGTTTTGTCTGTGTTAGCAATGTAACTCAAAAAGTTATGGATAGATTTTAATGACATTTTCAGGAAATGGGAAAGGGAACAAGTGATTTGATTTTGAGAGTGATCTGACATTTTAGTCCTGTCCAATTGTACTAATTCAGTCCAAACAGCTCTCATTAAGATCTCTCTCCTCTCTGCTCCATGTGGGTGTGGGCGGGGCTACCTGCTTTACTGAGTTGTGTGTCTGTGGGAGGGGGAGGGGCCAGGTACCCAGCATAAAAGTCATGCAGGAGGACTTCTGCCTTGATGGAGGTCTGTGCTCTCTGAGTACTAATCTAGTTATTACCTCCGCCAAGGAGGTTATGTTTTTGCCGGCGTTTATCTGTCTGTTTGTTTGTTTGTTTGTGTACAAAATTACTCAAAAAGTTATGGACGGATTTCGATGAAATGTCCACTCTGGGACAAGGAAGAGCTGATTAAATTTTGGAGGTGATCCGGATCAAATGTGCTCTCTAGCGCCACCTAGAAAAATTAAAACGGCCCTAGCTGC
>JAPTGZ010000006.1:38326840-38341682 GCA_029814645.1 Fowleria isostigma | reverse complement strand
CATCAAAAATGGCAACTTAAACACAAAATGCAGGTTGCAAAACAGAGGGGGTTGAATAATTTTGCATGCAGCTGTATATGTCAATGGTGTTCTGGAAAACTTCAGAAAAATTCATCACAGACCAGTTGTCAAGTGACATTAACTAAAGCTACCAAATGTATACAGGATTTATAAACAGGACTTGTGGTAACTTTAACTGAGTGTTCTCATCCTCTGGTCGGGTCACAGTCGTAGTTTGTAGACACAGCTGTACCTCTGTCTCCCACTATAAGGCATTTGGTTTCATTTTTGACTGGATTATGTATAAAGTTTATCTATAAACCATCACGTCCTTTCCTCCGTAGTCCATGACCTGTGTGTGTACCTGTGTGTAGTGTGTATGTCCGTGTGTACCTGTGATGTGTGACTGAACATGGACAGATGCAGGTGCACTGATGATGATGTGTTCAGGGTTTACAGACTGCACTAACATGTACGTCTTATCTCCTCTTGTACATGAAAACAACAGACATGTCTTGTCATACGGTATTTTTGTCATTAAACAGTTATGTTTAGCCTGTCATCATCTCATTTTCCTCATGAAAAAAAGATGCGTTGACGAAATGATTTTGTCATCGTTAAGAAAAATAAGACTGGTAAATACGTATGTGAATCGTGAGTCACTGATCACTCACAATTATCACACTGATTCACATTGAAAAATAGCACAGAATGGTTATATGTTTATTTTTAATTCATTCATGGATTTATTTATTTTTTTGCAAAGTGTACATTTTTTGTGCGTGGAGACTGTGTCAGCAGTGTGCAATTGCACACGCGTGCAGCTTAGAGGGAACAATGGGTGAGATGTGGGTGGGGCTGTTGACCTGCTGGGTGAGATGTGGGCGGGGCCACTTACTTTCTGACATGTTTTTGGTGAGATGTGGGCAAGGCCACTGACCTTCTGGGTAAGATGTTGGGTGGGCTGTTGATGTGGTTGGTGAAATGTGGGTGGGGCCGTTCCCTGCTGAATGAGATGTGGGTGGGACCACTGATCTGTTGGGTGAGATGTGGGCGGGTCCACTGATCTGCTGGGTGCGATGTGGGCGGGTCCACGTACCTCATCCACTGTAGCTGTAGTACCCTTGGTTGCGCTGCAGGAACATCCGACTCAGTCGTCCTGATAAAGTCATAAAAATCCAGAGCTACTTTTGTGGTAGTTCCATTTTTTTTATATATATATATGTATTTAACATTTTTTAAGTGTTTTCACCATTTATTCTAACATTATCCTCTGTATTTTACATTTTTTCAGTGTAAATCCTGTATTTTTCTATATTTAATTCACGGATCATGTAGATGTTCAATAAAACTACTCAAATCTATCATTAACAGGATATAAAAACAAACATCTACAATTTTATTTGGTTCATTTTTTTGTCATTTTTCTTTCCATTTTATTTTTGTTTTGTTGCCTACTTTATGACTTTTTTTTATAATTTTTCCATTTTTGTTCAGTTTGTGTTTTATTTTGTTCATGTTACTATAATCCTGTAATTTTGTTGATATATATTTTTTTATTTTACTAATCACGTTGGCTGTTTTTTTCATTTTGTTGCTTGTTTAATTCTTTTTTTTCACTTCATTTGAGTCCAGTTTTAGCTTATTTTTTTTTACGTATTTATTATTTTGTACATTTTTAATCCTTTTTGTTTATTTTCTTCATTGTTTGACATAGGCCCAGTGTGTCCATTCACTGTCGTTGATCGTGGGTTTTCCTTTGTTTTGTGTTTTTAGAGAACGGGACGTTCAACGGCAGCAGCGAAGCGGAGAGGAAGACCCAGTCCTACTACCTGTCCTGTCTGAACACCCAGAGGATCGAAGAACTGGGAGCACAGCCACTCATCGACCTCATCGCCAAGGTAACCATGGCAACCCTCCCCCCCATCAAGGCTCCAGACGCACCCCGGGGTTACACTGAGGTCTGGTTAGTTAAAGGTCAAAGGTCAACGGGGACAGAAATGAAACCACAACAGACGAGAATGTAGTACCACAATATATTTATGTATTACTTCAGTCAGTGTATGTAGCACTTTAGTATATTTATGTAGTACTACAGTATGTCTGTGTAGTACTTCAGTGTGTGTATTTAGTACAGGGGTGTCCAAACTTTTTTTTAAAGAGGGTCAAATTTGATGAGGTGAACATTTGTGAGGGCCAACCATTCTGCCAACATTTTTTGAATCCTTAAAATATGTAAATTAACCATTTTATGGAAAGTTTATTGCAAACAACATACTATTCATTTCATTCATGTATGACAAATCTAAACAGGTCTCACCAAAATCATTCAGCTTCTAATATACGAAGGCCATAGAACATGAAATAATATCTGTTGAAAAAAAAATTGTCAGGAAGCCGAAATATGAGGTTCATTTTAAACATTACAATTAATTAATAGGTAATTAATGTCTGTCAACTTTTAAGTTAAATACATATGAACAGAAACATAACATCATCTTATTGAGAAGTGTAAAACAAAGTGACATAATTCCATGAGCCCAAATATATTTAAAAGTAATTTTGACCAATACAAGATAAATTAAATTGACTGAATTATATCTCACTGTGGTCCAGACTGAAGGTGTTTGAACTAGTCAGATGATGAGTGGTCCCAGTGCATTTATATTTGAATCAGAGGATCCGTGTGTGGGTCACAACTGACGCCTGGTATTAACTTACATTGGTTTCACTTCCTTGGAAATATCACAGAATTACCACCTTGGATTTTGAGGTAGAGGTCTGTGGACCAGGCTGGTTTAGAGGCAGAGGTCCTGGTTCAGTAAAGGTTAAATATGTGTTATTGTCTTTGGTTTTGTTTATCTTCCTCCTCTCCATAATAACTGCAGCGACTTTTGCGCAGAGCCGTGCCAGTTAAAACCTGCCTTTAGACGTGATCAGTACACGCAAAATCATCCACTGACATCAGTTTAGGTTTGATGAATCAGATTACATACACTAAATATCTATTTGCATTACCTCCTCCCAATAATTTTGTGCATTCTGGCAGAAACACCTGTATTCCATACTCATCAACACAAACGAGCTAAATGTGTTGGACCAGACATTTGACAGATGTAACCCTCAGTGCGTCCTGTCAGTAGATTCACCGTGGTTTTGCATGTGCAGTCAAGTTTACACACATTTTACACATGATAACCTTTAGTAAATCAGGTCATAGTCTTGTCCTCACAGCCCTCTGTCAACTGTCCTCTTTTTCTTCAGTTTTCGTCATGGATGCACATGTGAGAAGGCAGTTATACGGTGCTGCTGCCATGTTTTTGTGACACATAAAATAGATTTTTTTTAACGTGTGTATAATATTACTCTGGTCATAAATGCTGACGGGCCACAAGTGATGCATTTAATGAAAGGGCCGTGGGCCGCATGCAACTTGGCCGCAGTTGGTCCGCGGGTCTTAGTTTGGACACTCCTGGTGTAGTACTTTAGTATATCTGTGTAGGACTGCAGTATGTCTGTGTAGTACTTTAGTATATCTGTGTAGGACTGCAGTATGTCTGTGTAGTACTTTAGTATGTCTGTGTAGTACTTTAGTATATCTGTGTAGTTCTTCAGTATGTCTGTGTAGTACTTTAGTATGTCTGTGTAGTACTTTAATATATCTGTGTAGGACTGCAGTATGTCTGTGTAGTACTTTAGTATGTCTGTGTAGTTCTTCAGTATGTCTGTGTAGTACTTTAGTATGTCTGTGTAGTTCTTCAGTATGTCTGTGTAGTACTTTAGTATATCTGTGTAGTTCTTCAGTATGTCTGTGTAGTACTTTAATATATCTGTGTAGGACTGCAGTATGTCTGTGTAGTACTTTAGTATGTCTGTGTAGTACTGCAGTATGTCTGTGTAGTACTTTAGTATATCTATGTAGTACTTTAGTATATCTGTGTAGTACTGCAGTATGTCTGTGTGGTACTGCAGTATGTCTGTGTAGTACTTCAGTATATGTATGTAGTACTTTAGTATATCTGTGTAGTACTTGACCTGAGTGTTTGTACTGGACAGATCGGTGGGTGGAACATGACTGGACCCTGGGACAAAGACAACTTCATGGAGGTTCTGAAGACAGTGTCCGGACCGTACCGATCCCAGCCTTTCTTCAGCGTTGGAGTCAGCGCCGACCCAAAGAACTCCAACAGCAACGTGATCCAGGTAAACAGAACCACAACCAGACTCAACCAGAACCAGCCTCTGATTTGATCCGTGTATTAAATGAACCTGTTGTTGAAGTAGTTTATGTTTATACTCAACAACATTGTGCTGAAGATCTGAACCGGATCAGAACCAGGACCGGATCATGATGCTCGGTGTGAGTTCAGGTTCCTTTGTTTCATCTGAAGAACACATTTTTATACTTGATCTAATCAGAACCACTGGGACCTGGTCCAGAACCCTGATCCTCTATTGATGACGGCTACATGAGCTGTGAGCCAATTGGTCCAGACAGTCTGGCAGTGGGCGTGTCTTTAACTCACCTGTCGCTCTCCTCTTCTCAGGTGGACCAATCCGGTCTGTTTCTGCCGTCCCGAGACTATTACCTCAACAAGACAGCCAATGAGAAGGTAGGAAGTCCTTCGACGTACTGGGCCAAGTCAGAACCAGGACTCACTCTGGTCTGATGTGGATCTGGGTTCATCTGGGTCCTCCCATGGACATTCTGTCCATGCGTTAGTTTCACAAATAACACACATTAATGGCTTTTTCCATTGGACATCTGTGCAAAACTATCGATATTTACTAAATGTCAAAAAATCAGAAATACCTCATGTTGGTTTTTCCATGAAATCATAAAAGCGATGATTTATTTATTATCATTGCTAGATGACATGAGAAGTCATTCTATAGTTTAGTTTATTAGTTTATTTTGCACTTATGCACTCTATGTACAATAGTAATCACATGTGAAATGTCCAGTCTTTCTGAATGTCTTTTTTTTTTTATCTGAAGTTGATGTGTGTTTGTATAACTCTATGTACAGTCAAGTGGAAGCAAATATCCCAACTGGGACAAATAAAGTCTAAGTCAATATACATGTACTGTACAGTATTTAATACTGTTCATATACATCTCATTATGTGTACACAGATGTACATGGAAAGTTTGCTGTAAACACCATATACATAGAAATTTACATGAGCAAGTACGCAGAGAAATATACCGTATTTTCTGGATTATAAATCACACTTTTTTTCATAGTTTGGTTGGTCCTGCAATTTATACTCAGATGTGACTTGTATATATTAAAATATATAATTTCACATGTTCTTAAATGTTATTTCACACTGACTGACATGACCTAGGAGTAAACATTACCTACAGCCATGAGAGGGCGCTCTACACTTGTTACTACCAGTATCTTGCTTTTTGAATTCGCAATTGTCATTTTTATTCCTCCTATTCATCCTCCCTGTTATGTTCTTTACGCTATTGTGTATCTGAATAACTGTTAAAGTGTTACATTATCATACCATACACCTATTCAGCCCATTGTTCTTTATTATTATTATAACTTGCTTTTCAAGATGAAATGTCTGGTCTTGGTCTTGAACTTTGTAAAATAAATTTCCCAAAAAAATGCAACTTGTAGTCCAGTCCAACTTATATATGTTTTGGGTTTCTTTTTTCTTCTTCATGTTTAATTTTTTGACTGGTGCAACTTATGCTCCGGAGGGACTTATAGTCTGAAAATACGGTACATGGAGACTATGCATATGAAATAACACATATAAAAATAGACATAGAGAATATGCATATAGAAATATACCTAGAGAACATACACATGGCAACGTACATAAATATCACTTTTACACATATATCGATATCATATATTACTCCTCTATCTTGTACTCAGTTCAAAAATGATTGGGTTTCCTGGTGCGTCTACTCCAGTAGCAAATGGACAATTGGACCAGGGGATTGAAGAAAAGACGTCTTCACTGTCAAAAAAAAAAAAAAAGGTATTGGTGAACACAAAGGAGATGGAATGTGCTGCGCAGAATTATGCATGGTGCATCGTCTGTCTGCAATGATATGGCATTAAATACTGATGTCAAATACAAGAAATGCCAGTGTAGTAATAATGTGTTAATTATAATCCATCTGTTTCATAACACACCTACCTTATTCCAAGAAGACGTCCATCTGTCTTTGTGACCGATGAACGTTTTTCCTTTATTTTTAACTCCAAAAGTCCTCTTTCTATTTTCCATCAGGTCTAGGCTGACCAAGGTGGATGATGGTCAGACAGTCCACCTGGATGTTTATTTACAGTCATCCATAAATACCACTGATCATTTTCAGTCTTGAAACATTTTCACCTTACTTTCGTTTTCCTTCCAGTCCAGTTCTGGAGTTGTCCTTCCGTTTATTTCAAGTTTTTCTGTGAATATTCACCATGAAAAAGGGGACACTAGTGAAACAGCTACAACATCACTCTCCTTTTCCGTCTATCTCCTCACCTTCCTCGACTTGAATTCTCAATTCTGCTGAGCATGCTCAGTGGAGTAGCTGCTGCTGGGATAAAGTCTTCCAGAAGTCCTGCAGTCATATTTTTTTTTTGTCCCATCCACTCAAAATAAAACCATGATTGGTCAATTCACACTGAAACAAAAACGCACAGTCTGGTGTTGATGCAGTCCTAACCAGGTCTACACATATGCTGATGATTCTGATTGGATAACATGTTTCAGGACGGTAACCCTTTCATTACTGATGTGAAGTTACAGTAGGTTTAACTTTAGAATGTATACAAGAAAAAAATTAAATGAAATTAAATAAAAATTTTAAAATTATTATTGAGTTAATATTTATATAATTTAATCCTGAAATTTCCTAGGACTTCTCTGAAGGTGTAGAAGGCCCTCATGGTTCCCCTCTGGTCCACTCATACCGAGCCATGTTTGTTTTAAAACTCTTCTTCGCTTGTTGTAACATCTGTCGATATCCATTATTTACTTATTTTGTTCACGACTCTAGTCACACAAAAAGGTCTCCATTGTGTTTGTATATAATGTACCTATTTTATGCCTGAAAACCACCTCTTGCAAGCACAAAACATTTTTATTAAAAAAATAAGTTTGAGTAAAATTATTTTTCCATTAGGTAAATTTTTATATGTACGTTACTTTCCACAATTAGAGGGTCAATGGTAAAGTGACTATTGAGTCTGGTGGGTTTTGTGCCGTTATATAATACATAGCATTAATAAAACTGTCATGTTTTATCCTTAGTTCTTATTAATAAAACAAACCATTAAACTAGGGCTGCACGATATTGGAAAAAACTGACATTACGAGGTTTTTTTTAACCTTGCAATATATACTGTGATTTTCTTCGTCATATTTGGTGATTTTCTTGTTTTCTCTGACTTTGTTTTCAGTGATTTTTTTCTTTATTTTTGGCAATTTTCTTTGTTTTCTCTGATTTTCTTCATTTTCTTTGATTTTCTCCGTTTATTCTGATTTTCATTTTCTGATTTTTTTTAATTCTGATTTTCTTCATTTTCTCTGATTTTCTTTGTTTTTGGTGATTTCATTTTCAGTGATGTTCGTCCTTGTTTCTGTGATTTTCTTCATTTTTTGTTATTTTCTTATTCATTTTTTGGTGATTTTCTCGTTCATCACTCATTTTTTAATACTGTTACCAGCAACTGTACTCTTGAAATTAGATTAGGACATGTTGAGTTCATTTGCCTCCTACGTTGCAGGACCTGCCATGTGACTATTGCACACATGTACGTTGCGATGACGACGCTCAAATATATTTAGTTCTACATTAAAACCATGAATGAACTTCTTGTTGGTCTTCAGTCCTGTGCATTAGTCATGTTGTGGTGCTGGTGGTTGCAGGTCCTGGTGGCCTATCTGGACTACATGGTGGAGCTGGGGATGCTGCTGGGTGGAGAGAGGACCTCCACTCACGTCCAGATGCAGCAAATCCTGGAGTTTGAGACGGCGCTCGCCAACATCACCGTCCCACAAGATCAACGACGAGACGAGGAGAAGATCTACCACAAAGTGACCATCTCTGAGCTCCAGGTATGATCAAGAGCTGGTCAATCGATCAATAGAAACAAATCGATTCAAAGGATTCCTAGGGTTCAGAGATGTCACGGCCCTGGTCTGATGTCATCTGTACAGCGGTGTGACAAAAATCTACTTGATCTGACCCTGTGAAGGACAAATCCGATCCCAAAGTTAATATTATTGATAACCACATCCAAATGGTCCAAACATGCAAATATTCTGGGTCTCAAACACTGAATTCACCAGGTCAGAAAAGTTCAACAAAGAACCCACCATGTAGAGTTTGAAGTCCAGGTCTCCTGCTGAAGTTCAGACATCTTCAGTTTATCTAAGCAGCAAGTGGAGAAGATTCGTAAGCGCTGCCAAGAAACTGGTGATGTTTATGACATACCCAGGTCTGACAGGCCCCAAAGACAACTGGTCCAGAGGACAGGCTGATGGTTTAACAGTCTAGTTTTAGACCAGGGCTACTGAATTACAAAATCAGTTGGTGCAGATTTTAAAACTGAAACCTAAAGCTGGGCCGCACATGTTCATCGGTCAATGAGGAGGAGGTCATGACAAATGTCAAACCAATACAAATAAATATAATGAAATAAGTAATGTTTATTCATCATCTTTTATTATCACTACTTTTTCACTTCTGAACTACAAGAATAAATTTTTTTGTTTCTGTAACCCAGGCATTAAAACAAAAAGTCCACATTTATTGTGATAACTTAGTTTTCCATTTTAAATAAATTAAACATATCTGACATAGGAACATCAAAAACTGCATCAATACCTTCTCTAAATAAAGATAAACGGATATAATAGCAATGCTGTTTCACCATAAAATACTATAATCATGTTTTGGTTACAAAATTGTGACGACATTTTTGAAATTAAGTGAAAGTAACATTCTGGTGATATTTTTAAGGCACATCACATGGAGTATTTAACTGAATAAATGTCCACACCACAGGAGTACTGCTCCAGTTTAAGAGGCAGTTAAACTTTGTACGGCAGGAGAATGTACCCAGAACATCCTGGTAGTGTTGTTGTCCTCCTTACATACAACAACACAGTCATTACAAAACAGAGGTTTGGCAGTGGAATAGGCTATAAAATAAATCACTATCTGTGTGTTTAGGAGTAAACATGGTTTTCATCTTCACTTGTCCATTTAAGGGTTGACAAAGACATAGCATTTCAATCTCATTCTTGTGAATGTGTTTTCTCTGGTTTTTTTTAACTGAGCCTGGAGCTGGGCCACTGGGGCATAGCTTCTGGACCACATGTGGCTCCGGGGGCCGCTAATTGAATAGGGCTGTTCTGGACCACAATGCAGGAATAGACTGAATTTGTATGTTTTTGTACATAACTTTAGAAACACACAGGAGACACAATTTGACTAAAATTTGATGGATTATAATTTGTGACAAAACTTTTGTCCAGCTAGAAATGGATTTGTTCATCATTGTCAAGTAACAAATGTTTATGAAATTGGTAACATTTCATTTTGGTCGAATATAAATAAAGTGCAGATGCTTCCCATCATTATGAATGATTAATGACTCCAATTAGCAGCAAGTTATTAGCTGTTATAAACAGGATGGGTACATGCAACAAGACTTTTGTGTAGGACTGTATATCTATGTATAGATTTGTAGATCCACTAAATAGCAGGACCATGTAGTGGGTCCACACGAACAGAACGCCTCCAGACTCTGACCCTAAACCCACTTTGACTTCATCATGACCTTTGCACCATGTTCATCCATGAACATGAAGAGCATCTGTTCAGTGGCAGCAGAACTGGTTTAGTTGAGTGGGTGTCAATCACAGTCTGCTCATTTGATTGGTTTATCAGAAGGAAATGACCGATTTCCTTTTATGACTGAACATTTTCACTTGAATCCTGTTAAACGTGAACATTTCTTTGCGTGAAACAGTCAAACTCAGGTTCAGATTGCGACACATCACCCCCTGTGTAGTCTGATAAAGGCTGTGACAGATCTGTCTTCCAATGGTTATCTGCAGTCTGGTTGTGATGGTCGTCTGCCGCAGCTCCTCGTCCTTCAGCCTCCCGCTGCAGATGCTCTGAGGGTCACCATGGCGACCGTTACCAGGAGCTGTTGCTATGTGCTGCATCTCTGTGGCAGAGAGGTTAGATAACAGGTTATTATATAAACATGTGTCACAGCGGTGTTTGGCAGCGGATCGCCCCCTGCAGGCAGCAGAGGGAGCTGACGGCGCCCCCTGTCTGCACAGGAGCAACAGTGAAACACAGCACGGTGTCTATGTTTGAACTCTGTGGATGTGTCTGTGTCATTATTGAACACATCTGATCAATACAGGAGCAATAAAAACTGAGGTGTTCAGTGTCTGGTTTATGTGCACACGTGACCTTCAACGTGCACGTGGACAAACCAGACTGAGTGGGCGGAGCCACAGGGACTTCCACATTGGTAATTGGAAGAGCTAATGCTAACAATCTTAAAAGACTGGTCAACATTTATCAAATAGTCAGTCATGGAAAAAAATGATTAGACCACCCTATGTTTTCTTCAATTTCTTATACATTTTAATGCCTGGTACAACTAAAGGTATATTTGTTTGGACAAATATAATAAAAATATCTCATAAGAGTTTAATTTCAAAGCTGTTATCTATCCATTTTCCATGTTTTTCTTGATAATAACAAAATCACATTAGTTCTTACATCAATATCTATAACATTGTACTGAAAAAAACCAGTGCTTTCAGACATTCCATGTTTTCTTTTCTGTCTTGTTTTTAGTAACATGATATACACACGCATTAAGACTTGACTGCATAACCATTGTTTTGGTGACTTGATGGTCTAACAATTTTTTCTGCGACTGTATGATAGACAACAGCACCATACTCAGTCCCAGTGTTGATCAGTGTGACGGTGAACAAATGTTTTGCTCAAACCTAAGGTCAGATCTGAGTGGACGTAGACGAGCAGAACAAACCTGTTATGAAACGTCCACAGTCACATTCATCACTGACGCCTGTGATGACAAATGTCTGGTTTTCCATCTGCTCTTTTAAAGTGACATTTATTTCTTGTTATAAGTGCTTTTATCTCCTCCATTGACAGATACATCTCAGCTTGTTTCTCCAGGACCTCAAAGTCTCGGGGGGTTTATGTATCTTTTGGTAATTGGATTTTCTTTTCAGAAAAAGAACAAAAAAACAAGTGATTTTTGTTTGGAAATACAATTAAAGTTGAAATTCTTTTTGATTGTCAAAACAGATAAACCAAATAAAAAAAAAAAAAAAGATTTGATTTTCGTTTTGTTTCTAATAATAAAAAATAAAGTTACTACCTGACAAAAATGGCCTGTTTTTTTTTTTTTTTCTTTCAATTTCTGAAACCGGATGTTATCATTTACATGGAAAGAGCGTAAAACAGGACTGCCAGTGTGCTAGGGGCTCTGTATCCCAGCATAAAATGACTTCCCTGAGACAAACTCATGTTGTTTCGGAAAACAGTGTACTGCTCCATGTCCATTTATCTCATCCACTTCCACATGCATCCGCGCTCTGTCCTTAAAAATGACAACTTCCAGTTTCAGAAAAGGAAAAACGCACATTTTTTGGCCTGTTTTTTTTTTTTTCCCCCATTTCTGTCAGGTAATTTTATTGTTATTAGAAAAAAAAAAACTACAATCAATTTTCAAAACAAAATTAAGTTTGGCTGATCTGTTTAGACACTGACAATAAAGCCTTGAAATTCAATTTTTATTCTTCTACTTTAAAATACCAATTACCCAAAGATACACGGATCCTGGGGTCTCGGTGGTCAAACCCTTGGTTCCAGACCCAAAGCAGGACCCTGGAGCCCCACCCCCTTATTTATCTGAAACTTAAGTTACACTAGTCCAACTCAGCAGAGAAGACAGGTGTTACCATGACGATTCTTTGCTCGAGCCTGATGTTTGTTTGTTTTGCAGCTGCTGGCTCCGGCGGTGGACTGGGTGGACTACCTGTCGTCCTCTCTGTCCCCTCTAGAGCTGAATGACAGTGAACCGGTCGTCCTCTACGCCAGAGAATACCTGCAGCAGGTGTCTGAGCTGATCAACAAGACGGACCGCAGGTAAGTCCCACTATCAGACACAGGTTAGTCCAGACCTGAATGAAGTACAAACAAATGGGAATCTGGACTGAGGCGAGTCGGAGTACAACGATACATATTTTAAAGTACAAGTCATTGGTGCTGGAAGTGTGTGTGTGTGTGTGTGTGTGGGGGGGGTTTAACAATATTCTGCTTCCGTTTATCATCTCCACATGTTCATTATAATTACAAGTACACAAAACATTTAGTCATTTTGAGAAATTTGATAAACATCAACAAAATTAAAATAAAAACTTGAAAAGCACTCAGAGCGTAGACCTCCGCCAAGCGTGATAGTCTCCCCATATTGTTACTCACACCAAAGTAATAATCCTACATTTATTTGTATCAGTGCCCTGATTATTTTTTGTTTTGTTTTTGTGGAGTTATATGCACAAATGCCCGAAATGGTCACCAATGTTAAAGAATCCTTTAGAAAAATCTTGGATCCAGGCGGTGATCTGGATCACTCCTAAAATCTAATTGATTGTGTCATTTTCATTATGTCCTGAAAATTTCCTCAAAATCTGTCCAGTAGTTTTTGCGTAAAGTTGCTAACAGACAGAGAAACAAACAGACAGCACGAAGCACACTGCCCAGTACCTGGCCCCTCCCCCTGCCACACACAGCTCAGTGAAGCGCAAGTAGCCCCGCCTACACCCACCTAGAGGAGAGACGTGATTAGCGCCATTCAAACCGAATTAGCGCATTTGGACGGGAGTAAAATGTTGGATCACTCCCAAAATCTAATCAAGTGTTCCTTGTGTTCTTTCCATCATTTCCTGAAAATTTCATACAAATCCATCCAGTAGTTTTTACATAAAGTTGCTGACAGACAAAGACCAGCAAAAACATAAGCTCTTTGGCAGGGGTAAAAACAAATATGATCAAATTAAGCAATAACAAGAACAAAACATGCATGAAAATAAAAAAAATAAAAAAAGCCTGAGGAATATTAAGAAAATGATGTTAAATGTTTTTCTGGTCATGTGATTGGGCTTGGTGAGTGAGGCGTCTCTCTCTCTCAGTGGAGACCAGACAGGCCGGGTTCTAGCGCTCGGCCGCTGTGCGCTATGTGCGTCATGTCCGTGAAACTTACAGCCTGCAGCCTTTTACAGCCTCTCTCTCCATTCCCCCAAAATAAGACGGGTTGTAGCGCTACGTGTGCGCACACACACACACACACACACACACACACAGTGCTGTCCATGCTGTTGTGACTGGACTCCGATCCACTATATAAGCATTGATGTGGAGGGTTTTCTCTCATGCCCACAGGCTAAAAAGTTTTCATTGGCCAAACAGAGCGACAGAGAGAGGCTATTTCACTAAAAACACACTTCACCACTGATCAACAACAACAGAAAACCTATCCACCCCACTGTGTGGAAAAAGGGCAACTTCATATTCATGGGTGCTGCAGTTTGTTACATGAATTCTTATTTCCGTTTTTAAAATACACGCTCTTTAATTTTTTTAAACCTCCATTGTCTCAAACAAACCTTTGTTGGAGAGAATGTGGGCAAATTGGTGATCTCACACACATGTTATTGGAGTGTCCTAAATTGGGAATGTTTTGGGAAGGACTCTGGGTAGAAATTCCAAAATTTTAAGCATAAATTTAAGACTGAACCCACTAATTTGTTTTTGGAGTGCTTCCTTGTAATTTTGTGTGTAAATTTAAAAAAAAAAAATCCTTATTGTGGTGGCAAAAAAGTTGATGACTGTGTCTTGGTGTAAACCTTTACCCCCTACTGTTGATCAATGAAGAGCGACTCATCAGGGTATATACAACGGAAAAAAATACCAAAGCTCAACTTTACCATGGATGTATTTAAAAAAAGGTGGCCATTAATTCCATATGTTGGACTGTGTCTATAGGGAGATGGTTGTTGCACATGGAATATCTGACTGCACTGCCTTTGGTTCTGATTCCAGGAGACAATGTTTCTGACACTAGAGACATGAGAGGGCACTTACTGCATCAGAGTTGAATACACAACCTGGACAAAAAAAGTGACTACCTGGATTTAACTAAGGCAATAGTTCCGATCCTTCCATGGCTAAGTACTGCAGTGGTTCATAATGTTTCAGCTACAACAGGTTATTGAACTATGATGCAGCAAGTGTCCTCTCATGTCTCTAATGTCAGACAGATTGGTCAAAGCCAGGGTTGGTCATCAGGTTTATGACCGAATGGTTCAGGGAGAATGAGACATTTTCACACATGGATTAACCTCCATAAAATCCAGACTTTAATTTGCGATGTGATGAAGACTTGGTGCAGTGGTCTGATTCCCCATCATCAAAAAATACAAAACAATGCAACTATGGATGAAAAAAATATTATGAGCCTTACTGTGACACTACATGAGCATTATGTGACAAAAAAGATGTCACAGTGTCATTCCACCACCCCCTTCACCGTTCTCTAGGGCCCCTCCCCCTATCTCTTCCGTGACGTTCTGATGACGTGGAGTACCTGCAACACGCCTGGAGGGCTGCAAATGCACCCCCAGGGCTCGTGACTGCGATTGGTTTAGTCACATGCGACCAGAATTTCAGTAGTGCGACTATTTTTGAGATTACGGTCGCACGGTGCGCCAATAAAAAAATGAGCGAAAAGTAAGACGTGCGCCTA
>JAPTGZ010000006.1:38075290-38087160 GCA_029814645.1 Fowleria isostigma | reverse complement strand
AGGCTTGTATTGTAAAGCGCTTTGGGCACCATTAATGTGCAGAAAAGCGCTATATAAGTACCGACCATTTACCATATGGAAGACAAACATTCATATAAATGGACAAAAGGCTGTGTGAATTTAGCTGTTTCTTTTCTAACAGGACTTTTTCACTAATTTTTTTATTATTTTGTTCATTTTTGATAATTTTGTTCATTTTTTTGCTTTTTTTGGGGGTTTTTACTCCTTCTTTGCTAAACCAAACTATCTTATAATATAAACTATATTTCGACATTCGTCATTATTGTTTTAATTCCAGTCCCGTTAGAAAACACACACCTGGATTCGACGGGTCCACAGACCCTTGTCCATATTTCGTACATACAGTCGTTGAATGTAAAGTGTCGGGGTTCTAACTCACCTCCCTGAGGTTCTCTGCGGGCAGACGCTCCGATCGCAGGAACTCCAGGATGGATCCAAAGTGCGACCCGTCGCGGTCCATGAAGTAGCGTCCCTGCGCGTCCACGGGCAGTTTGGATGGGACGCTGAACAGCTCGGCGAGGTAGGAGTCAGGATGTTTACGGAGTGTGCTCAGAAAGGTGTCAAATATGTGACCCCCGACATTCAGCTGCACAACGGTTGAGGACTGGAGGGAAAAGGGGAAAGAAAAAGATTGAAAAGAAAACAGAAGCAAATGAAATATTAAGAAAAAAATGTGGTATTCATATAAATTTAGATTTAAATGTCAATTATATATTTACATCATAAGTGCACATCATTAGCCTCGTGATGCATTTGCCTTAGTCATATTTTTGGCCGAATTGTGATTCTGTGTAAAGTGAATCAGCAAACCGTAAAGTTACGCAGAAATCACAATTTGGCCAAAAATATGACAATTATGATTTATAAAATAAAAATAACTGGGCCTAGTATGCAACCTTGGGGTACTCCAGAGGCTGGGGGTGGCATTACAGGGTCATAGGGACTTAATTTAACACTGAGCAACCTCTGACGATGACACACGACAAATAAAAGAGTAAAATGTTGAATTTAGCAAAAATATGATGTAGGCAAATACGCTACAAGGCTAGGACCGGCCCTGAATACTGGACTAAATGGAACAGGGAAACGTCTGAGTGTTTAAGGTTAAAACTGATGAGATTCACTAGAAAATAAAGGAAGGATCAAAGTTCAAAATGTAAATCCACAGGATCATCTGTAATCAAACCCACATCAAACCCAGACCAGATTAAACCAGACCACATCAAACCTAGACCACACCAAACCCAAACCATATCGAACCCAAACCAGAATAAACCCAGATCAAACCCAGACCACATCAAACAGAGACCAGATTAAACCCAGATCAAACCCAGACCAGATTAAATCCAGATCAAATCCAAACCCAGACCAGATCAAACACAAACCACACCAAACCCAGACCAGATTAAACCCGGATCAAACCCAAACCCAGACCAGATTAAACCCAAACCACATCAAACCCAGACCAGATTAAATAAGGACCACATCAAACCCAGACTAGATTAAACACAGATCAAACCCAGACCAGATCAAACACAGACCACATCAAACCCACACTAGGTCAAACTTAGACCCCATCAAACCCAGACCAGATCAAATCCAGACCACATCAAACCCAGACCAGATTAAATCCAGATCAAACCCAAACCCAGTCCAGGTCCAGTCTGTGTTCTGAAGGCGGACATTTCCTCCTCCTCCACCGGACCTCCTCTAAACCTCCTCTGGACTGAACCCGTCTTCTTACCGGGTTTGTGTTCTTACCGGGCCCGGGGCTGTGGACGGGTTCGGGTGGGAGTTGTAGTCCGGGAGGCTCATCTTCAGTTCTCCTCAGACTTCCACGGCAGGTGGAGCAGAACCAGAGATAATCTGACAACGACAAGATTCTAAACACCTGAACACACCTGCCACCGCCAACCTCAGATTTACGACAGTTGGAGTGGGTTTGCGGCCGTGCGGTGTCGCGGTAGGAGTTGTTCCCGCTGTGTTTGATAAACGCAGAGACATAGAAACTTTGGCTTCGATGATGTAAAAAGATACGAGACAAAAAAGTGGGCGTGTTCTGCTTGGTGAGCGGCCGAAGGATTGCCGTAAATTTAAGTTTTGTGTCGCAACATTTCAAGTCGTCTTTCATTATTGGAACAGATGTTTTACTTTGCTTAAATTCTGCTCAAGTAAAATTACTCATCAGTAATCCAGTAAAAGTAAAAAGTAATTCATTTAAAGTCTACTTTGAGTAAAAGTTACTTAGTTACGGATTATTTTTGCACCTTTTCTCATAATAATAACTTTTAAGTCTTCATAGTTTTGAGTAAATTTCATACATGAAGGTGAAACGTCCAAAGCGTCACCATCACTTCAATTATTTTTCATGGAACTGAAAATTTATTTGAGTGTAAAACGTCTTAAATTTAACACACACACACAAAAAAATAAATAAATAAAACTGCTGATCAGCTGTTCCGTTTTATTCGTCTGTCACTTTACATCGTAATATTATTTTTCTTTGTTTTTCTACTTATTGTTGAATCTTTATTTTTATCTTACTATATTTATTTCTTATTTGTTTTATTTATTTATTCTCATCATCTTAATTATCAGGTCATTGTTTATTGTGTCTTGGAATGTCTGATGTTCTGGATATTCTCATTGTATCCATAGTCTTTTTATGTTCGCTGTATATATCGTAGAATATTTAGTGGAATTTTTTGTTTTGTTCATTGTAGACTTTATTTGGTCTAATTTTTTAGGCAGTTATAAATCTGATCGCTGTTCTGAGGTGAATATCGTCAAATTATAAGGTTCATACACATTTTTCAAGGTCAAATTCAAGCACTTTAAGGGTCATTTTCAAATTTTTCCAGCGCACACCTGATCACTGGGGTCAAATATATCTTTTTTTTTTTTTTTCCAGTTTTTTAACTTGATGTACATTGTATTATGTATAAACATCTAAAATTGTTCTTGTTTCATAAAAGCAAAAAGTTTAGAAAAATAAAGAACACAGAGTTTGATCTAAAAAAGGGGAAGTCACTTGCTGTTCTTCACACTTACACCGAGAAAAAGATGAAAATATGATAAAATATGATAAAATATACCTGAAATTGACCTGGAATTCACTTTGACATAAAGTTTTATTTTCTAAATGTTTCATCTCTATGTAAGTAGCTTTAGCTTGAGTTCATATTTAAAATAAAAAAAATCAGTTACAATTACAAGCCCTTTCAAACACTTCAACTGAAATCCAAGCATTTTTCAGATCTTTCAAGCACCTGCACAAACCCTGAAATCAGTAAAATACTTTTTGACATTGTACAGACTGAGCCAAGACTCCAGGTCGTTCCGTGTTTTACCCTCAGAGTGAGATTCTTCGCTCATTATTCATCTTTGGCGGCAGGCAGGAGCCGTAGGTGGGCGTGGCCTAACCCGGATGTACAGGTGCTCTGGAGCTGACTTTGCCCATCCTTATCTGGAGCTGGTGTGACCGATTATTTACAAGTCATTCATGCGTCGATTGTTTTCTTCACTTAAATGATTTGAATCAGTGAAAAAATAAATATAATAAATATATTAAAAATAAGAAAGTAAATGTGTGAAAACATGTCTTTTATTCTAAAACCAGAAACTACAAAAAAATATATAAAATGAAAGTATCTGTTCACATAATCATTTCATCAAATCAGAAAATAATCAATGGTTTATTTAAAAAAAAACAAACCAAAAAACCTGATAGATGCAGATTTAAAAGTCAATACAGGATAATACCCGCTTTTCCAAAAAATAAATTAGTTCAAGTAAAATACAGACAATAATAAATTACTTTTAATGACTTAAAGGTTAAATGTAAAGAACGTTTAATTTGGAACGGTCCCAAAAGTAACTGGGTTTTGAAAGGTCAAAAATGTCAAAGTTATAAATGATTTTAACTTTAGTTTTATTTCTGAGTTTTAATTAACTCACAGAGGTGTAAAAAGTAAAAAAAAAAATGTAATTAAGTAATATCTTCACGTTGATTAAATTCTACTTAAGTAAAAGTACCCATCTAAAAATGTACGCGAGTAAAAGTAAAAAAATAATCTGACCTTCAATGTAGTGAAATAAAACACTTGGGTCAAAATGTACTTCAAGTAAAATTACCTGTTTCAAAAGGTACTTACAAAACAAATTACTAACAGAAAGTATTCAATTACAGTAACTTGAATAAATATAAGTCTGGTACCTGAGCCACTGGACACTGAGCGCTGATGTTGAAGTGAGTTTGTAAATTCTACTCAAGTAAAAGTATCCATATAAATTATCTAGAGTAAAAGTAAACTACTGTAGTTACTTTCCACCTCTGAAGTACACCGACTCATTTCCTTCGTGCTGCCTTCCTGTGCTTTAAGAATTATGGGAAATACTAGTTACAGACTCAACATATCGTACATGAACACCTCAATTTTTCAACTTCAGATGTTTGTTTTTCACATCACAATATAACTGTTTATTCTTGTTGAACGTAGAATCTGAACGACATGAGTTTGATGAACCTGATACAATGACGGGTCAACGTGAGTCAATGAGAGTCGCTCCACGGTGAAAACAAGTTTATCATTTTTATTTTTAATGGTGTATTTTCTACTAAACGGATTCAACTTGATGTAGTCTAAATCCACCCATGTGTTTGATGCAGGTTCAGGAGTTTAACTCAATTATTACAAATTGAACAGACGAATGTTCAATGTGAACCATTAGAACGAATCAAATCAAATCAAAGGATTCTGATGTAAATTATAACATTTACTAAAGATAAAACAGCAAATAACTACATATAAACCGCTATGACGGCGCGCTGACATTTTAAATTTCCTGGTTTTAGTAACAAATACAAACACACGTCCATGTGTATTTTCCAGATTTTATTGTTTTGTACAAACACACAAGGTCCGCCCCCGACAAAAAAATGGAAACCTGCAAAAAAAAAAAAAAAAATTAGACATCAAAAACAGAGGTGTGTGTGTTTACAGTACACATATATACATACATGTAAGTGTGCATACATATATATCTATACAGTCCATGTGGGTCCATCCTGGTGGTCTAAACCCTTCTCAGACAAATGCCTCGATGTCTTCAACCAATGAGGACGTCCGGTTCTGAGGGACTGGACCAGAAGCACAGAACGTGGACCTGAACCAGCGACCCACAGAACCAGAGTGGGTCCTGTTCCGACTCGTCATCGTATCATCACTGAAGGGAACATGTTAACCTTTGACCTTTAAGCTGAGAGGGGGCCTGGGGTTAATCTTCTGTGTGTAGTGGGGATGGGGGCCCTGCTGTTCTTACCTTCTTTATGCGGTGGGAACGGGGGTCCCCTGGGGCATGACGGGCACCTCGGGCTTAGGGCAGCCTTTCTGCTCAGACATGGGCGTGGTGGGCAGGGGCTCGTCCTTGGGCTCCACGATGCTGACGTGGTCGGGGAGGGGCTTCTTGGGGCCAATCTTGCCGCTGGGGTCCCAGGGCAGCATGATCTTCACCTTGATGCCCAACACACCTGTGGAGGGCGGCGGGTTAGGGCGGGTTTGTGCAGTTGTGACTGACAGATGTGCGTTAGCGCAGTGTGGACTTACCCTGTCTCAGCAGCACGTGGCGGACCGCCGTGTCCACGTAGTAGTTGACGGGGTCTCCGCTATGGATCATCAGCCCGTCCACGAACTTCATGGACTTGGCCCTCTGACCCCTCAGCTTCCCAGAAACCACCACCTCACAGCCCTTGGCCCCGCTCTCCATGATGAACCTCAGCACACCATAACACGCCCTGAAACGCACACACACGTCAGCCATGACACACCCACCAGGACCAGATCAGCACCAGAGCAGACTGAGTCAGACCAGGACCAGGACCGGGTCAAACTGTCTGTACTGATTTCATTCAACTCGTCTAAACCCTTCTCAGACAAATGCCTCGATGTCTTCAACCAGTGAGGACGTCTGGTTCTGAGGAACTAGACCAGAACCACAGAACATGGACCTGAACCAGCGACCCACAGAACCAGAGTGGGTCCTGTTCCGACTCGTCATCGTATCATCACTGAAGGGACTAAATATGAGCTCCTGAACTGTTCAGATCCATGACGCTGAATCAGAACACACCAGACTTTGTTTTCTTCTGGACCAGGTTCATGACTCACTTGAACACCTTTTCATTCACTGATGGGATGTGAGTATTGGTACATGTTTGTTCACATACATGTGACATAACTCCTCTAAATATACTTACATTAACCCTGTACTCTAATGTTATAAGCCAATACAATCAACCCAGTCTCAGTTCAAACAGATTTGGATTCTGTCAATACTTCAGGAGTTCGTCTTTTGATTAACAGAGGATGAGTTAATGTGGCGCTGCAGGCACAGTGGGCCTACAGGGGTTCCTAGTGGGCGTGTCTATGATACTGCAGGGGTTCCTAGTGGGCGTGTCTATGATACTACAGGGGTTCCTACCAGAGCCCGACCGATAAATTGGCTGATTATAGCGTATCACTGATTAATCAACATTGACCGATATGTGGCCGATTATACATTTTGCTGCGCAGAGATTCTGTCTCCGATGTGTTTCTTCGTTCCGTGTGTGTATGAGGGCCTAGCCCCACCCCCTGCCCCTCCCCTTCACAGAGCAGAGAACAGACGTGTTCAAGTACAGACTCATCTGTCCTGGTCAGGGACATTCCATTTTTATTTCAGATCCTCCTCAAATGCAGTAAATTATTTTAGTGTCAGTGAACAAACACGTGTCCACTCGCAGACACAGCAGCAACATGTACACGCTTTTCAGTGTGACCGCGGAGGAATCATCTCCTCTGTTCTGATGGGCTCCTATTTCAGGTCATTTTGTGTTTAATACGGGTTCTTGTGTCGGTGAGGTGTCATAATCCAGTTATCCCCTAACCATAAGACACGTAACCCCGGCCAAATGCCCCTAAAATAGGAGCATCCTGGTCTACAATGGGTGCTCTGGGATGGGGGAGGGGTTGAAGGCACCAAACTGTCCTGTTTGTTTCACATGTGCATCATTACTTGACTGAAGACTACTCAACAGATTTATTAAGTTGTGTAAATTATTAGTGAGACAAAAAAATGATGTGACTGTTAATCCTCATCTCATGTCTACTATTACCTAATATTAGACTATATATATCCTGTGTATATCGACATTTTCATTTCATACATTGTCCAATACATCAGCCGATATCTGATCCGGACAATATATCAGCTTTTTGTAGCCCCTAATCAGTCCCCAGAATCCCATAACGGTCGGGCTCTATTTCCTGCTGGGCGTGACCACGGTCCTACAGGGGTTCCTAGTGGGAGTGGGCGTGTCCGTCCTTACCGTCTCACAGCCAGACCTCCCAGCAGTTTGTAACGCAGAGACTCGGCCTGAGCGATGGCACACAGACCACGGGTGGCGACCTTCTCTGCATAGAGCTGAAAACCAAACAGAGCAGGAAACAGTCACACACAAGTGGAGACCTGGGTCAAAGGTCACCATCTACAGCATGACCATCAACACATTCAATTATTAAACTAGTTTATAGACTATGTTTACAGTTCTATTCTATGTTTACAGTTATATGTTTACGATTCTATTCTATGTTTACAGTTCTATGTTTTCAGTTCTATGTTTTCAGTTCTATGTCTACCATTGTATTTTATGTTAACGGTTCTATGTTTACAGTTCTATTCTATGTTTACAGTTCTATGTTTACGATTCTATTCTATGTTTACAGTTCTATGTTTTCAGTTCTATGTTTTCAGTTCTATGTCTACCATTGTATTTTATGTTAACGGTTCTATGTTTACGGTTCAATTCTATGTTTACAGTTCTATGTCTACAGTTCTATATCTATTGTTTTATGTTTACGGTTCTATGTTTAGTTCTGTACTGATTTCTTTCAACTCGTCTAAACCCTTCTCAGACAAATGCCTCGATGTCTTCAACCAATGAGGATGTCTGGTTCTGAGGGACCGGACCAGAACCACAGAACGTGGACCTGAACCAGCGACCCACAGAACCAGAGTGGGTTCCTGTTCCGACTCGTCATCGTATCATCACTGAAGGGACTAAATATGAGCTCCTGAACATATAAGGCTCACTTCCTGTCGGTAAGTTGACGTATTTTTTTGTCCTGATCAGATTCATCTGTTTGGATCAATGACACTGAATCAGAACAACACACGCCTGGTCTGGATCTGATCTAGATCTGATCTGGATCTGTTTTAGCAGAACACATCAGACTTTATCCTTTTATTCTGTTCCACATCCATGACGACCTTCAACACTTTCATAGATGTGATGTATATATCAGTACAAGTGTCTTCACATAACCTGTCTTTTCACATTTACAACATGGATCCATAACTCCAGATTGATGTGAGCAGCAGATACCGTTATTCATGTTTGGAAAACACTGACAACATCCTGTGAGGTCAAAGGTCAACACTACCATGTTTTACAAATGTTAAACAGACCATAGACATTTAACATGATCAAATAAGTGGAAACAGGTCAGCGTATGTCCCTACATTTGATCCATTTGAAGAGTGTTTTAGCTGTAAATATATACTTTATAGATGATAAGTATGGACATGTGTAAATCTACAGGATTTCTATATGTTGTTTTAGTAATAAAGGTTAATTCTTTTATCAGGAAGAACTTACCTTTGAATATCTGTCTATTAATAGTAATAATAGTTATATGCAATAAATGCTTTAAACAGTGTGTTATTGCAAAAATATACTTAAATTTTTTTTTTTAATTATGAAAACCTGTAAATGTGAAGAACTTTAAGATTACAGACATACACTTCCAACTATTTTCCTTTTTGGTTTAGATTATTGTGTCCATGTTCCAGCTCCTATTATGTGTTAATTCCAGTCATTAACTCAATTAAACGCTGCTGAAAGTACGTATAAATGTGGGTCAATACAGGCCTATGTGCTGTTATGGATTAATATAAACCCTCGACCCTACTGCGGTATAGATTATTCTATAACATATTCCTTTATTAGTCCCACAAGGTCAATTTCAGATGTTTAATGTTCTGTTTATAGATCTATTTATTGTTAAATTCTGCTTTTAGTCATACTCTATGTTCATAGTTCTATTTGTCCATAGTTCTATGTTCATAGTTCTCTATTTGATCATAATTCTATTTTTTTACAGTTCCATTCTATGTTCATAGTTCTGTTCACAGTTCCATTCTATGTTCATTGTTCTATTTTTTTTTACAGTTCTATTCTATGTTCACAGTTCTGTTCATAGTTCATAGTTTTATTTATTCACAATTTTATTTTGTTCATAGTTCTATTTTTTTTTACAGTTCTATTTTTTATAATTCTATTTGTCCATAGTTTCTTTATTATTTTTTTACAGTTCTATGATCATAGTCCTGTTTACAGTCATATATTCCATTTAATTTTTTTCGACTTGGTTCAGTTTACAGTTGTGCGTTGCCAGTTCTGTGTATGTGATGAACATTTGGTCCAAACTGACTTTGATTGTACTACAGTGAGACCAATGGTTGGAACCCACCACAGGATGTTCATCTGAACCAGACCCAGTCATGTTGGGTCTGGATCATTAAGTATGCATCATAAATAGAACATCTGTCCACATCCATCCCAGTCGTCTGGTACAGTCATCATCCATCAGTCAACAGTGCCTTCACATTGAAACTTAACAAGTTTCCATGGTAACTACTTATAAAATCTGACTTTTACCAACATTTGTCAACCTGCCGTTCCTGTGTCCAGATCCAGAGTAACTACATCTGTGAGTCCATCATTTATTATTACTATTATTATTATTAAAATGGACCCGTTCACTAAATTAACATCTTCAACTGCAGATGCTGTATGCTGAAATAAATCTGTGATCCAAACCAGAGTTTTCCACTGGAGCAGTGCATTGTGGGTAACTCACCTCCACGCTGCCCTCGGGGAAGCCGAACCTCTTCTGGACCACAGCTGTCAGCTCTCTGATGCGACGACCCTTCTCTCCCAGAACGTTCTGAGTCCTAAAGACATGATGTCATGATTAGCGAGTACCAAACCCACTTAACCCGCAACTCCCAGTACCACGGTTAACACCAGGGTTATACTGGGGCTATACCAGGGTTAAACCAGGGTTATAACTGGGGTTAAACCAGAGTTACACTGGGGCTATACCAGGGTTAAACCAGGGCTATTTTTTTCTTTTTAATATCAATACAGTATTATGAAATTAAACGTTTTGGAGCCAATGTTTTCTTCCACCGCTGAACACTCACCTTGTGGCCAGGATAATGATCTCAGTCCTGGTGGGAGTCACACGCACTTCTACCCCGGAGTACCCATCCTCAGCAAGCTCACGGGTCAGGAACTCGTTCAGCTCGGCCTTGAAGATACCGTCTGAGACGAACTACAATAGAAAAACATCACCTCAGTACAAGGCATTTCGGACACTTTCATTTGTTAACCATAAAAACACACTTTCACAAAATACTCATCTCAGTTAGTGTGACATACAAAAATTAGGACAGGGATGTCAAACTCATATGTTGGTTCAGGTTCCACATTTGGACCAATATGACCTCAAGAGAATGGGACCAGAAAAATAATGACATAAACCTGAACAATACAGCAACTTTAAATGTTATAAACTAGCAAGAAAAAAAAGAAAATGCCACCTGAATTCATGGACATTAACACAGACTCCTGTTTGGTCATTACAGTCTGGATATTCACATTCCAGGGCACATTTATGATGTATTAAAGTTAGTTTTGGTGTACTACTGCATATTTACAACTAATTTATCTGGTATAATTGCAACCATACAAGTTTTAAGTCATGAAACTGGGGGTGGGAGTAATTAAATTTTACTTCTCACTCTTAATTGTTGATTATTGTGTATGGTTAGTTCTATTTGTGTACACATAATGTTACGGATATCATCTTGTCTTGGTGTCTAGTCTGTTGTGTTTTCTCAGTATTTTTCTCTTTTGTCTGTTGAAGTGAGCTTGGAGTACTAATGGATTTTTCACCATGTATATTAATGTACATGTACTGAAATGTAGATAATTTGCGGATACTATGTCATTTCTGTTTTTGTGAACTGAAGCAGTATTGTATCTGAAGTACACAAGCTCAAAATAACCCAATCAATCAAATTCAACCCCCAGCTCCTGTTCACATTTTAAAACAGGGGTCTTAAACATGCGGACCAGGGACCAACACCGGCCCGCCAAAGGGTCCTATCCAGCCCGTGGGATGAATTAATGAAAAACTTACACTGACGACAGTTACAATCAAGGATGTTCAAATAATTTTAGGTCAATTCGATCTAAAGTAGGTCAGACCAGTAAAATACTACCAGAATAAACTAGAAATAATGGAACTCACAAAATTTTCTTAGAAGTAAAATTACACAAAATGCTTACATTTACAAACTTTATACAAGACAATTGAATTAAGTACAACTTTATTGATAACCTGCATGTTGTTAAATGTGTATTTGTAAATCCAATGATTTGTAATTTACAATGAACATAAAAAAGAAGCTGAGGCAAAATAATGGCAAAAATTGTTTAACAATTGCACTTTTTTCTTTAACTTTTTTTATTCAATTAAAAAAAAAAACGATAGTTTATGGATGTAAACATTTTGATAATATAATGTTATTTTTACACTCTACAACATAGAAATTAGACACACGAATTTTGAAATTGACATTATTTCTGTATAATAATATTTCTTGTAAAATAATTTTTGATAATTCGGCCCACTTCAGGTCATTTTCGGCTGAATGTGGAATTGAACTAATATGAGTTTGAC
>JAPTGZ010000006.1:38029575-38042050 GCA_029814645.1 Fowleria isostigma | reverse complement strand
TCAGAGTACGATCTCTGCATTCTTTGTCGCTTCTTTAGCGCTAACGACCGCTCGTGCTGAGGAAGAGGCGCCTGGAATCTTAGCCAAGATTAAACAGGAAATGGCCTTCATTCACATTTGAAATGGTAAAAATGCGTGAGCTTCCTCCCACCCCCCCCACCCCTCCCCCCAGCACCACTCTACTAAAAAATTCTGGGGAGAGCCCTGGGATAACATGCCTGGACCTTGAAGGACATATTTCCTGAATACAGTCATTTTTGCTTCATTTTCCAGATTATTAAACTCCTTTGAGCATAAACATTCATTTAGAGATGAGCTGTGCATATTGGTGTCACTCCCACAAGTATAATGCAATCATCTGTCTTTTCATCAGAATACACTAAAGAATGTATTCAGCATATACAATCAAAACAGCCTGGCCCCTGTCCAACATATGACCAATACATTCCAAAGAAATTCAGTGGATCTTTGATTCACTGGATTGAAATGACTGGGCCTCATTTGAATTAATTTCTAGGAACTTTGAAGTGAAAACGCAAACCAGGGATTGCAGGAATCCTTTAGTCGATAACTAAGTTCCTATTAATATAAGTTTCTGGGAATGTTGGTGGAAAAGGGGCTAATTAAACATCCAGGTAACATAGACAGGTAGACAGACAGGTAGACAGGTGGATGCAAACAGTTGGACAGACGTTTTTACAGCTGTGGTTGGACAGGTGTTTTTACAGCTGCGGTTGTACCTGGCTGAGGGCTGGATGTGGCTCATGTGGATGGCGTTGTGGTGTTCCACCGGGAGAAGGAACTCCTGAAGTTGAGGCTGAACGGCCAAGTTTGCACATCAACTTTGAATCTGCAGAAATTAAACATTTATTACACTGAACACAACCAGGTGTGACTTGGGTGGAATCTTGTAGACATTAGAATCAGTGTAATAACAACACATGGCAGCAGAGCGAAGATTCACATTCAGATTAAAGTGGATCTGAAACACTGCACCATGTTAGTGTGGCTTGCGTGCCCCCCCATCCCTCTGCAAATTAGTTTATTTGGGGGGTGGCACCAGGTGGCCAATGATGAAGGGAGGGGGGCTTTACCCACTGAGCTATATAACCCAACACGTCCTCCGCCAGCACATCTGTTGAATTACTTATAGAATAATGCACCTTCCCTCTTCACAATTTTTTTTTTAGAGGCCAACCAGGAGTGGTTGAGAACGACTGCTCTACAGGAAAGTAGTGGCAAAAACTCACAAGCATTCAGTCATATCATGTGAGCCTGATGACCAACTACAGAGGGATCACCTTAATGTCCATGGCTGCTAAGGTGTACAACAAGACACTCTTAATGCGAATTAGAGATCACGTTGATGCAGCCTGGAAAAACCAGGCTGGCTTTCACCCTCGCAGAAGTGGTACTCCGCAGATGCATATTCTACATAGGATCATGGAGGGTTCCTACCAACTTCTACTCACTGTCACATTTATCAACTTTAAGCATTAGACTCTATCAACAGGAGTGTTATGTTCACTTTCCTTCACCATTATGCCATACCTGCGTTACAGTCAATGCCATCAGAGTACTGTACAATCATGGTTGACTGTAAGATCTCCGACCCATTCCAGGTTACTACTGGGATACTACAAGGAGATTTTAATATAATATAATATATAATAAACTTTTTGTTTATTGTGTTAATAAACTACCTGATGTCAAAATCAATTGAAAACATGGACTCAGGTGTAGTTACACATTCTCACCAGTCCAGAAGACACCCAGCTAAAAGCCTGAATGATTTGGACTTTGCTGATGACATTGCCTTACTCCAGTCATCTATTCCTAGGGCACAGGTACAGCTCACCAAAACAGCTGTTGCAGGAAAACAACTAGGTCTCATTATCAGTATTCCCAAGACAGAGTACATGACAATCAAATGCAAACCACAACCACTGCTAGAAGTATATGGACAACCCATAAGACATATTGGCAACTTTAAATATCCAGGGTCAATGATGACCTCCAGCAGCAACAACAAAACCAAGAGGAAGGTACTTGCGTGGACTGCTATTTGGATGCTGGATAAGATCTGGAAAAGCCCATCAATCTCCACGTCCACCAAAGTCAAAGTTTTCAAAACCACCTGTGTGACAGTGCTGCTATATGGCTATGAATCCTGGGATAATATCAGTGGACACTGAAAACAAGTTCCTCTCATTTGCCACATCTTGTTACAGAATAATACTCAATGTCAACTGCCTGGTCTATGTGGCCTATATGGGTCTCCAAGATGACCGGCACCCAGCCCCTCGTCACCACAGTAAGGCAGCATCAGCTTCCATTCAAGGACATGTTCTTAGAATGACTGTGGAGGAGCCATGTAGAAGATATGCTCTGTACCTACCAATGCACAGCAAAAGGCACCAAGGACACCAGCAATCCAGTTATCAGGGCTACATGCAAAAATTGTTGGAGGATGCAGACCGTCTAGCATGGAGAACACTGGTGGTCGACTGGTCTTCAGCCGAACAATGATGATGATGATGATGATGATGATGATGATGATGACTTCTGATCTATAAAATCCACCCCAGTTATATTATTGTTTCAGGTCCACTTTAAGCTGCCTGTGGACAAACCTGTGATTGGTTAAAGCAGTGCTCCACTCACCTCCACCTCCACCGAGCATCATTGTGGGACTGACTGATGACCTGCCCATCCTGCTGGAAACAGGACTTGATTGTCCATCTCTGTCCTTACTGTCATGTTTTGGAAAAGACCTGCAGTCAGCTGAAAGACCAAACAGGTGATACAGAACCATTAAATGAGTTAAACTAAACCTTTCCCAAACACAAATAAATGATACAGAATCATTAAATGAGTTAAACAAAACCTAACCCAAACAAAAACAAATGACACAGAACGAGAAAATTAGTTAGACTAAACCTAACCAAAACACAAGACAGAGAACCAGTAAATGGCTTAAACAAAACCTAACCTAAACACAAACAAAGGATACAGAACCATTAAATGACTTTAACTAAACTAATCTAAACAAAAACAAATGATATAGAACCATCAAATGAGTTAGACTAAACCTAGCCCACAAACAAATGACACAGAACCAGAAAATGAGTTAGACTAAATCTAATCCAAACACAAAATAGAAAACCAGTAAATGACTTCAACAAAACCTAACACAAACACAAACAAATGATACATAACCATTTAATGACTTTAACTAAACTAATTTAAACAAAAACAAATGATATAAAACCATCAAATGAGTTAAACTAAGCCTAACCCAAACACAAACAAATGATACAGAACCATTAAATGACTTTAACTAAACTAATCTAAACAAAAACAAATAATATACAACCATCAGATGAGTTAAATAAACAAAACCATACTGTAATTGGGTTCTTCAGTTAAAAATGATGGCGTAGTCAAAAAAAAATTGAGTTTAAGGTAATATATTGTGCTCGTTCTTTTCAAGTGCAAAAAATTGTACATTCAGTGTTCAAATAGTGCCAAAAAAAGTATTTACAACAATACAAAAAAAATACATTTTACAACTGGAAAAAGTCAACACATAAAAATACAATAGAAAAAACAGGTCTTCAGATTCCAAACAACTACTGTTACCTTCATTGTAACCACTTCAGTTTCGATGCTGTCTCTTTGACTCTCTCCCACACACTCACTCATGTTGGAGAGAGGCCCTCTTTTAAAACCCTGAGGCCCCTCCCCCCAGGTGATTAAGGGCAAAATTCACAATATTCCCCAAACCACTTCATATTTCAACTAAACATAATTATTCTAAATTTACCAAAAATAAAACACACATAATACAATCATTAATATAACTATGCAGTAGTCTAGGAGAATAATAAAATTAAATTTGGCCAAAAACTGGTACCATGCGATGACATCCCAGGACGTCATCAGACGGTTTTTCATGCTTAATTGTTTATAACCCAGAAGTTGGGCTGGTGCTCGCTTTAACAGGGGGGAATCATGGATGTGAGGTGTATACTTGAAGAAAAGTTTGAGGGATGACAAAACTATGGATGAAGGTGGTTTAACAGTGGTCAAGTGTGCACCCAAGAGAACTGTGGTGATGGTCAGACGGTAAAAAGCAAGGAAATGGAGCGAATGGATGGGAAACGGAGTAAATGGAGCAGATAAATGATGAATGAATGACTCTGTATGTGTGTGTGTGTGTGTGTGTGCGTGTGTGCGCGCGCACTTCAGCTTGTAACAGTTTTACTGCAAGACCTGACGGGCTCTTCTGCCACACCACCCTCCTCCTCCCAGAGGTTGACAAAGTCTTGGCAACCTGAACAGGCTGTCTGGTACCATTTTGGGCTTTCCAGACCGGTGTCGGACCACAAACTTGAACGGCTGCAGTGACAGATACCATCTGGTTAGGCGGCTGTTGTAGTCTTTCATTGAATACATCCAGGTGAGGGCTCGATGATCTGTCTCCAGCTCAAATTCTCTGCCAAGAAGGTAATACTTCAGGCTCTCCAGAGCCCACTTGATGGCCAGACCCTCTTTCTCGACCACTGAATACCTGGATTCCCGGGGCAGCAACTTGTGGCTCAGGTACAGGATAGACTGCTCAGCATCAGGCTCTCTCTGAGCAAGGACTGCTCCCAGTCCCATTTCAGAGGCATCCACCTGCACCAGAAATCACTGGCTGAAATCAGGACTGCACAACACTGGAGATGAACAGGCATGTTTTCAGCATGTTGAGGGCTGACTCACAATCTTCAATCCAATTGACTGGGTTTTTCTGGTCTTTGGGTGTCAGAGTGGTTTCAAAGTGACATCCTGCCTCTGCAGTTCTGCAATATTTCCTGGTATTTCCTTCAACTTCCCAACATTCAACCCGTTCACATCATGTTCAGTTAGCAGTAGTTTTTTTTTCAAATTGCCTTTGTTGTTTTGATTTTTAAGCCCTTTGGTACCCCCCTTATACAAGCTGCCATCCATGTCTGGCAGGAGTTCAATACCACATTTGACTTGAGGCCTGGTTACTACACAACATGACACATTCCCCCCCAAATTAACCGTAGGATCAACCTGTACTTGTACACCCTGTAAAAGATCAAGGATCACTGGTAGATCAGTTCCCAGAACAAAGTCCACTGGCAGATTGTCCACCACCCCTACAGTGATCAGGTCAGGTTGTTCGTCAATCACCACAGTCACTTCAGTTTTTGGATAGACATGGCTATCTCCATGAACACAGACAACAACATCAGTTTTTTAACAATGGTCAATACAGTTCACAGTTACAAAACATTCCTTCACCGGGGAGGTAAAACTCCCGTTATCCAAAAGTGCTGTCACCTGTTGGCCATTCAAAGTCACAGTTTTTTGTGTTCTTTTTTCTCATATCCCCGCTGTTCAACATTTTATCCCCCTATCGGGGTGCATAACAGGCCCCAGTCAGCATGTCTCTGCGTCATGGACACACAGAGACTTTAGGGCCCTGTAGTTGACAGTAAAAGCAAACAAAGGGCTTACCCGTTGCTGATTGAGTCGTGGTAGAGCTGGGGATACTTTGAGAGTCGTGGCTGGTCTCTCCTCGGACGTGTCTGCTGGGCGCAAACTGCTGAGCAGGTCACGGTGTTAAGCTGGTGAAGTGCACAGGTCCTACTTGACGTGCGTTCTGGTGCTGAGACGCCAACTTTGCCACGGTGAGTCCATCCTCTGGCTCATTCTCCCTCACCCAGGTACGAACTTCTGCTGGCAGAACATAAAGAAGCTGTTCCAGGATGATGAGTTCCCTGATCTGTTCCTTGGTCAGCTGGTCTGGACGAATCCAACAGCAGTAGAGGCCCTTGAGGCGGTGGTAGGTCTCAGTAGGGGTCTCTCCTGCTGGCACTGTGGAAGCCCAGAACTGCTGCCTGTAGCTTTCTGGAGAAATGTCAAACTTTTCTAATAAAGCAGCTTTTAAGTCCTGGTAGCAATGGGCTCGTCCCTGGCCGTATATGCTTCCAACGCTTTGTCTGATAGGAGTGGCACAAGCTGGCACACACACTCCGTGTCTGGCCATTTCCAGGTCTTTGCAATTCTCTCAAATCGCAGCAGATAATTCTCAATGTCCTCCCCCCTCTGATAAGGTAAGATTTTTGGCTCAGTTGCATATGGTCTCCAGTCTGGATGTTGTACCAGGTCCAACCTGCTGGGGTCCTCATCCGGTGAACGGTGTGCAGACAGCGACTCCCTCTGGTGGCGCCGAGGTGCAGGTGTGGTCAGCTCTATCCAGGGACTGCTCACCCCTTCCATACTCAAAGTCCGGTTCAGTCGTTCAGCTTGTAAAGCTGGGCCAGGCGGTTGCAGTGAGACTCAGAGGCTGCAGAGCTCATGGAGTAGACCCTCGTCTCTTTGCTGTTGGCCTCGTAAAAAGTCTTTCATGACAGTCAGTAACTCACTTCCGCATGTAGTTAAAATAGGAGGGGCAGGTCCAGGTTTGTCCTCCTCCTCTGAAGCCTCGGATGTCGGTTCAGTGTCCCAAGCTGTATCTGGACCCCACTATCAGCACAAGTTGCTTGCTGCCAAGACCGCAGTCCCGTTCGCTGCTTGGTAAGATGAGTCACCCGCTTTCGACTAGCCATCTCACTTGTAACACCATATGTGATGGGGTTCTTCAGGGAAAAATGATGGTGTAGTTGAAAAAAAATTGAGTTTAAGGTGAATTATTGTGCTCGTTCGTTTCAAAAGCAAAAAATTGTGCATTCAGCAAATAGTGCAAAAAAAGTATTTACAACAATCAAAAAAAAAAAAAATCCACAACTGGAAAAAGTCCACAATCAAAAAAATACAATAGAAAAAACAGGTCTTCAGATTCCAAAAACTGCTCTGTGTTACCCTCATTGTAACCACTTCAGTTTCGATGCTGTCTCTTTGACTGTCTCCCAGACACTCACTCATGATGGAGAGAGGCCCTCTTTTAAAACCCTGAGGCCCCTCCCCCCAGGTGATTAAGGGCAAAATTCACAATATTTCCCACACCACTTTATATTTCAACTAAACATAATTATTCTAAATTTACCAAAAAGAAAACACATATAATGCAATCATTAACATGACTATGCAGTTGTCTAAGAAAATAATAAAATTAAATTTGGCCAAAAACTGGTACAGTGCAATGACGTCACCAGGACGTCATCAGACGGTTTTCTGCGCATGCCTGTTTATAACCCAGAAGTCAGGCTGGTGCTCAGTTTGACAGTGGGTGGATGACATGGATGTGAGGAGTATACTTGAAGAAAAGTTTGAGGGATGACAAAACTATGGATGAAGGTGGTTTAACAGTGGTCAAGTGTGCACCCAAGAGAACTGTGGTGATGGTCGGATGGTAAAAAGCAAGGAACTGGAGCGAACGGATGGGAAACAGAGTAAATGGAGCAGGTAAATGATGAATCAATGTCAGTCTGTGTGTGCGTGTGTGTGTGTGGGTGCATGTATGCATGCTTCGGCTTCTGACAGTTTTACCACGGGACCTTCTGTCACACTTACCTAAAGACAAACAAATGATACAGAACCATTAAATGAGTTAAACTAAACCTAAACCAAACACAAACAAATGATACAGAACCCAGAGTCAGAAAACCAGGTGAAACCAGACTTGGAGAATCAAGAGAACCCAGACTCAGAGAACCAGGAGAAGCCAGACTCAGAGAAGCAAGAGAACCCAGACTCAGAAAAGAAGGAGAACCCAAACCTGGAGAACCAGGAGAACCCAGACTCGGATAACCAGGAGAACCCAGACTCAGAGACCCAGGAGAACCAGGCAATCCTACACTCAGAGAACCAGGAAGATCCAAGACTCAAAGAACCAGGAGATCCCAGACTCAGAAAACCAAGAGAACCTAGACCAAGTCCAGGTGTCATACTCACCATCTGCGTCCCGACTCTTCCTGCCTCCGTGGCCTTTCTTCAGCCCATGTCGACCTGAGGTAAACAGGTTGTTGAGTTCGTCCAGTGGACTTGTTGGTGTCTGGGACCTCATCGACACATTCTGCATGGATCCATGGGTGGAGGAGGAGTTACTGAGCTTAGCCCCACCCCCATCCTGGTTCCTCTGTGAAGATGAGGATGAGGAGGATGAGGAGCGTGGCATGCTTCCTCCAGCCATCAGGGCATCGTATGGCGGCGGCCTCTTCAGGCTCAGTGGCGTCAGAGCACGCCCCATGCTCACAGGGGAAGGGCATGCTGATTGGCTGCGGGGGTAACCATGACCCCCGTGGGTAGAGCTAGAAGACTTGTACAGGTTGGAAGGTAGGGGTGGAGCTGATGAACGGCCTGAGGATGTGATGGTGTGTGGGGAGTCCCGGTCCTTACGCTGTTGGGCAGAGTTTTGCACAGGTTCTCCACCCCCAGCCTTGATGGACACGTTGTCCATCATGGGCAGTTTGGTGACATCTAACGGCGTCAGCGGTGATTCATCAGAGTTTGGAGAACACTGGGCAGGAGCCGGGGGAAAAATGAGCAGAGGGGGGCGGTGGGTGAGCAGGTTGGGGAACGGCGGAGGGATGTCACAGAGGGAACCACGAGGAGCTGAAGACCAGGACTCCGGGTCCACGGAAGCCTGGCCTGCAGAGTCCAGCAGGAAGTCATCCACCATGGGGTACTTCATCTCCTCATAAACTGACTCGTTCTGCTCGTCCTCCACGACCTCATGGCCTTTCAGCTCGCGCAAGATGTTTCCAACCTGCAAAGATCAAGTTCAAGAGTAACATCTGTTCAATTTCCAAATCCCACCAAACACGGTCTCAACTCATCAGACTGAGTGCCGGTCATGTCTGTACCACAGTCACAGTTCTGTCCTTTGGATTTACACCTGCACATCCTCTAAAACAGACACCCATTGACCAATACAGTTCCAATGGACCCGTATCTCAGCCACATTATTTCATTATGCTAAGGCGGGGTTAGTGGCATATCTTATAGTTTTAAGTGTATCTTAAAGTGTATCTCACAGGTTTAAGTGTATCTTGACGAATGCATTTCAGATCAAGGTTTAAGTTTAAGTGTATCTTACAGGTTTAAGTGCACCTTTAAGGATATATTTAAGGTTTAACTGTATATTTAAGTGTATCTGACAGGTTTAAGTGTGTCTCTAAGTGTATCTCACGGCTTTAAGTGTATCTTTAAGTGTATCTGACAGCTTTAAGTGTATCTTTAAGTGTATCTGACAGGTTTAAGTGTATGTTTATGTGTATCTAATAGGTCTGAGTGTATCTTTAAGTGTATCCCATACATTTAAGCATGTCTTTAAGTGTATCTGACAGGTTTAAGTATGTCTTTAAATGTATCTGACAGGTTTGTGTATCTTTAAGTGTATTTGACAGGTTGAAGTGTATCTTTAAGTGTATGTGACAGGTTTAAGTGTGTCTTTAAGTGTATTTAGGAGGTTTAAGTGTATGTTTAATTGTATCTCATAGATATAACTGTGTCTTTAAGAGTATCTGACGGGTTTATGTGTAGCTTTAAGTGTATCTGACAGGTTTAAGTGTATCTTTAAGTGTATTTGACAGGTTTAAGTGCATCTTTAAGTAATAAAGGCTTCAAGCTGAAACACAATTAAGTGTTTTTTAAGGTCTACACATGACCATGCCGTAATAATAAAGGCTCTTTAATGTTAAAAGAGAGTGCCTTTGCCTTTTGCTCCCCATTTGCTGTCCATTTTTGAATCCCTTCTACCAAAGAGCACCTCAAAAAAAACTTTTTTTGGGGGGTCCTGGATGCATTCCTTATGATTTTCTGTTTTTGAATGTATTTCACCAGTTTAAGTGTATCTTTAAGTGCATCTGACAGGTTTAAGTGCGTCTTTAAGTAATGAAGACTTGAAGCCGAAACGCAATAAAGTGTTTTTTAAGGTCTACACATGACCATGCCGTGATAATAAAGGCTCTTTAATGTTAAAAGAGAGTGCCTTGGAGTTTTGCTTCCCATTTACTGTCCATTTTTAAATCCCTTCTACCAAAGGGAAACTTGAACAAACATTTTTTTGGGGAGTCCTAGATGCATTCCTTCCAATGATTTTCTGTGTCTTTAAGTGTATTTGACAGGTTTAAGTGTATCTCAGATGTTCCATTGAATGGAAGAGGCTTCACTTATGTTAAATTTCTATAAAATTATGTAAATGTTTTTCTTTCTGTTTTTTTTGTTGGGATTGAGAATAAAGTTTTTTCTGACCATCTCGATGTAAACAGGCTCCTCGTCATCAGTGTCTCTCGATGCTGGACTCTGGCCTTGGGATGAAGATTTGTCCCATCTCAAGAAAGACGTCTTGTTTCCATGGTTACTGATGTATGATTCATCAAAAGACGTGCTGAGCTGAGTGTTGGGGTTCCGTTTGGGTTTGGGTGGAGGCATCCTCTTACAGTCATCAGCGGAGGGATGACATCTACCTACAAATACACGAAAATACACACAAATGCACACATACAAACAAATACAAACACTCAAAAATACGCACAAATACACACAAACATACACACACACACCCACATACACAAATACGCACATAACCACACACATACAGACAAATACACATACACAAACACACACATACATACACACACACACACAATATACATACACACACAAACATACACAAATACACATATTATTTTACAATTTAGTATTACACTCACTAGTATACAATTTTGTATTATACTCACTAGTATACAACTTAATATATATTCACTAGTACACAACTTAGTGTTATAACACTCACTAGTATACAACTTAGTGTAATAACACTCACTAGTGTACAACTTAGTATTATACTCACTAGTATACACCTTAGTGTAATAACACTCACTAGTATACAACTTAGTATTATACTCACTAGTATACACCTTAGTGTAATAACACTCACTAGTATACAATTTAGTATACTCACAAGCATACAATTTAGTATTACACTCGGAAGTATACAACTTTGTATTACACTCACTAGTATACAACTTCGTATTATACTCACTAGTATACACCTTAGTGTAATAACACTCACTAGTATACATCTTAGTATTATACTCACTACTGTACATCTTAGTATTTCACTCACTAGTATACAACTTAGTATTACACTCACTCTTATACATCTTATTGTAATAACACTCACTAGTATACACCTTAGTATTTCACTCATTAGTATACACCTTAGTATTACACACACTAGTATACAACTTAGTATTACCCCAGTAAGTAATGCTACAGTCTATGCTGTATGAGACCAGGCTTAGTGTTAGGCATACCCCACCCATACTAGCCCTAACCATGCTCATAGTAACCCTTTCCCACCCACACTAACCCTAACCTCGCCCATAGAGGTCTTTTATTCTTCATTTTCTTGAGGGCTCTGTCCAAAAGATCAGTAAATTTCTTTCTAATTTTCTCATCAACACAAAAATGTAATCACATTAAGTGGTAGTAATGTCCGATATTTTTTAAACAGTTTTTTACTTTTAAAATTTTTTAAATACAAAAGGTTTTTGCATTTCCTCAAGTTGAGACTAAACAAAACTACCAAATACTCAAAACTGTCTTTTTTAACCCTTTAAATATCATGTTCTATATAAACAACCATTGATGACTTTGTCATTGATGACTTTGTTCAGTGGTGTGAAGAATCCTACCTTCACCTGAACATATCCAAAACAAAAGACATGATCATCGACTATAGAAAGCAACAGGACAGGCACGGAGTCACTTTAATTAAAGGTCAGACCATAGAGCAAGTGCAATCATACAAATACCTTGGGACTATAATTGATGAAAAACTGAGTTTTAATGAAAACTGTAGATGTGTGTGTAAAAAGGGCCATCAGCGCCTTCACTGCCTGAGAAAACTGGCACACTTCCACATTGACCGAACCATTTTAACTTTGTTTTATCGTTCTTTTATTGTCTGTTTTATCCTTTTGCCTGGTGGCATGGTTCGGTCACACCTCAGTTGTAGAAAGAAATTCACTGAATCAAATTGTCAGATGGTCCAGTCGCCTGATTGGTGAGTCTCAGGCATGTCTCGCCTCCCTGTACACTAAACAGGTCCAGAGGATGGCTGTGTCAATTCTTAATAATGACTCCCATCCGTTACATAGTGAATTTCAGCTTCTTTCCTCTAGACGGAGGTTCTTAGTCCCAAGTTGCAGGACACAGCAGTATAAAAACAGCTTTGTTCCTGTTGCCATCACAGAGCTCAATAAAAAACAGTGACATTGCACTTTTGCACTTTATTCACTTATTCTAGTTATTTATTTAATTTCCTGGCTCTATTTATTATTATTATCAGGGTTCGACAAGTCCCAATGCCCGATTGCCCGGGGCAAGTAAAACTACCAATCGGGCAACCGTATCTACTTCTGAACTTGCCTGATTGGACAAGTAAGATTTTTTCATCAGAAGATATGAAGAATTTGGTCCACAAGACTCGCGCTCGGAGCGGCCCCGC
>JAPTGZ010000006.1:37935763-37949605 GCA_029814645.1 Fowleria isostigma | reverse complement strand
ACATTTTTATGAATGACATACAAATACTAGTACACGTGTATAAATGACATGTAAATACTACTACACGTGTGTAAATCACATGTAAATGCTAGTACATGTGTATAAATAACATGTAAATACTAGAACGTGTATAAATGACATGTAATTATCAGAATACGTATAAATGACATGTAAATATGAGGATACGTATAAATGACATGTAAATACTAGTACATGTGTATAAATGATATTTAAATACTAGTACATGTGTATAAATGACATGTAAATACTAGTATATGTGTATAAATGACTTGTAAATACTAGTACATGTGTACAAATGACATGTAAATACTACTACATGTGTGTAAATCACATGTAAATGCTAGTACATGTGTATAAATGATATGTAAATAATAGAACGTGAATAAATAACATGTAAATACTAGTACGTGTGTATAAATTACATGTAAGTTCAATTACATGTGTATAAATGACATGTAAATATCAGAATACGTTTAAATGACATCTAAATATGAGAATACCTATAAATGACATGTAAATATTAGTACATGTGTATAAATGACATGTAAATACTACTACATGTGTATAAATGACATGTAAATACTACTACACATGTGTAAATCACATGTAAATGATAGTACATGTGTATAAATGACATGTAAATACTAGTACACGTGTATAAATGACATGTAAATACTACTACACGTGTGTAAATCACATGTAAATGCTAGTACATGTGTATAAATGACATGTAAATACTAGTACACGTGTATAAATGACATGTAAATACTACTACACCTGTGTAAATCACATGTAAATGCTAGTACATGTGTATAAATGACATGTAAATACTAGAACGTGTATAAATGACATGTAAATACTACTACACCTGTGTAAATCACATGTAAATGCTAGTACATGTGTATAAATGACATGTAAATACTAGAACGTGTATAAATGACATGTAAATACTAGTACATGTGTGTATAAATGACATGTAAATATTAGAATGCGTATAAATGACATGTAAATATGAGAATACGTATAAATGACATGTAAATACTAGTACATGTGTATAAATGACATTTAAGTACTAGTACGTGTGTATAAATGACTTGTAAATACTAGTACACGTGTAGAAATGACTTGTAAATACTAGTACACGTGTAGAAATGACATGTAAATACTACTACGTGTGTGTAAATAACATGTAAATACTAGTACACGTGTATTAATGACATGTAAATTCAAGTACATGTGTATAAATGACATGTAAATACTAGAATACGTATAAATGACATGTAAATACTAGTACACGTCTATAAATGACATATAAATGCTAGTACACATGTATAAATAACATGTAAATACTATTACACGCGTATAAATAACATGTAAATACTAGTACAGATGTATAAATGACATAAATCTCGTACATGTGTGTAAATGAGGCAAATAGTATTACACGCGTATAAATGACATGTAAATTTTAGTACACGCGTATAAATGACAAGTAAATACTAGTACAAATGCATAAATGACATGTAAATACTACTAAACGTGTACAAATTACATGCAAATACTAGTAATGTATATAAATGACATGTAATTACCAATACATGTTTATCAATGAGATATAAACACTAGTACATGTGTATAAATGACATGTAAATACTAACACACATGCATGTAAATTAAATCACATTGTGGTGAATTGAGGCAAATCCAGTAGAGACAGGGTTAAAGGTCACCAATACAGATGTTCAATTACACAATTCCTTGCGTTCTTGGGAAGTACATTGTCCTCGCCTGTTGTTGCTGAGTTCACAAGATCGTACTCTGCGTTCTTGGTCTTGAGAAACCGCCTCTGTTTTCCACCCGATGACTTGTTTTTACTTAACTTTCAGGCTGGTTTGTGGTCGGTCCGTCTGAACGCCTGTTGACTTCCTAGTTTCTTTCTGATGACTTTCTCTTTTCCATGTGTTTACTTCCTGTTTCCTCCTTCCAGGCTGTATTTCTGTCAGTCCATGTGTTGACTTTCTGTTTTCCATGTGCTGACTTCCTGTTTCCTCATTCCAGGCTGTTTTCCCATCGATCAATGTGCTGATTTCTTGTTTTTCATGTGTTTACTTCCTGTTACCTCCTTCTAGGCTGTTTTTTCGTCGGTACATGTGTTGACTTCCTGTTGACTTTGTGTTGTCCATGTGTTGACTTCCTGTTGACTTTCTGTCCATGTGTTGACTTCCTGTTGACTTCCTGTTTTGCATGTGTTGACTTCCTGTTTCCTCCTTCCAGGTTGGCCAGCAGTGGCTCAGAGCTGGCTGATGGAGAACCACTTCTGGGATGGGAAGATCACAGAGGAGGAGGTGATCAGCGGGTTCTACCTGGTTCCCGCCTGCTCCTATAAAGGCCGCAAAGAGAACGAGTGGCGCCTGTCATTTGCCCGCAGTGAGGTGCAGCTGAAGAAGTGCATCTCGTCCAGCCTGATGCAGGCATACCAGGCGTGCAAGGCCATCATCATCAAGCTGCTGTCGCGGCCTAAGGCCATCAGCCCATACCACCTGCGCTCCATCATGCTCTGGGCCTGCGACCGTCTGCCTGCCAACTACCTGGCGCAGGACGACTTCTCCGCCCACTTCCTGCTAGGGCTGATTGACGACCTGCAGCACTGCTTGGTCAACAAGATGTGTCCCAACTACTTCATCCCACAATGCAACATGCTGGAGCACCTGTCTGACGAGACCGCTGTGCTGCACGCCCGCAAGCTGTCGTCGGTACGCTCGGACCCAGCTGAGCACCTGCGCACCACCATCGAGCATGCCAAGGCCGCCAACAGGCTGACGGTGGAACTGCAGTGGCGAGGCAGTGCCACCAACCTGCCATCACCGCAGTCGGACGCCGGCGGAGAGAACCAGCCTGACGACCGGCTGGCCAAGAAACTTCAGCAGCTGGTCACAGAGAACCCTGGGAAGTCCATCTCAGTGTTCATCAACCCGGACGACGTCACTCGACCGCACTTCCGCATCGACGACAAGTTTTTCTGAGACTGAGCCGCCGCCTCCTCCTCTTTGGCCCTTCCCCATTTCTCTGCCTTTTCTCTGAACTTTTGATTCTTTTTTTTAGTTTCTCTGAGTACCACAGAGTAAAGTGAGGTAATTGTGTCGTTGTTTCTGCCACAATTAGTTCTTTTTTATTTTTCTATTCCTTGTCTTCACTGTGTGCCCTGTGGTCTTTACCGGCTTGATGCCTTCGAACAGCGACAGGTTCTGGTTCTGATGGATGAGGTGAGAATCCACCTGAAAATGGACTTCAGGTTACCAACTCCCCCTGGTGGCCGCGGACGGAACTGAGCAGGTCCAGAACATGTTCAGGTCAAGTGTTGGTCAGTTTGTCCTCAGAGGGTCGATGCCCATGGTCAGACCAGGTCATGTGATGTTCATGAGGCTCCAGGACTTTTATAGTCATCAAGTCCTTTGATCTTTACCCAGAACCCTGCTGCGTTTTCATCTAAAATACCAGGTAAAAAAATTTCCCTCGGCCCCAAACTTTCCCCAAAGAAGTTTCTGGTAGGAGGTGGTGCTTTTCAGATTTTTCAGAATTATTTTACCAAGGTGAATTGGTTCCTGGTAGTAACAGTTCCTGGTATTTTAGTTGGAAAGAGCCTATTGTTTACAAATGTTGAGTCCAGTTTGTCACGTAAAAATGCTCATATTGAAGCGTTTTTCGGACGCTTCGGTTAGTGTCACTACAGAACCGTGAAACATTTGAAATAGTACCGAGATAATCCACAGATGATGCTCAGGTGTTGATGCTATTATCATGGTGACCATCCAGCATCAATCACCGATATATGATCAATATTTAATCAATGTTTATGTTGTTAATTCAGATCAGTGTTCCTCAACCTTGAACAAATGCCCCTGCCACACCCCTAAAAACACTTGCAAGCGGGGACTGGGGGGTGTTGTACCACTCTGTAACAGGTTGTTGTAACAGGTTGGGAGGGGTTAGGTTATGGTATGGTATAGGTTTTGCGTGTGCGACGACTGCTACCACCAAAAAGGGGGGGGGGGGGGGTTCTGCAGTGTACCTTATAATGGAAGAGAATGCCCACATTTTAGTCTCAGCACTCCCCAGTGTTCTTGATCCAACCCCCCCCACGGGTCCCAAAGCCCCCTGGGGGACGGCACCACCCCCATTGACAAACACTGATTTTGATGAGTTTATGTCAAAACATGTAAATACAGACATATTTTTATTCATTGTTAATAGATTCTATCAAAACAAATGTGATTAATTATTAGAAATGTTTGCAGGTAATTGTGTGTAACTGTTGAAGTGTTGATCTGACGGATCAGTAAAGTCCCGTGTCCAAATCCATACTAACATATTTGGATAATTGGGTTTTTTTGTAGTTTTTGTTGATGTTTACATTAAAGGAGACGTTTACTGGATGAACTGAATCAACACTTACAGGTGTTTTTAAAATCAGCTGATGATGGAGTTGAGTCATGGAAGGTAAATTTTCAGGCTTTTATTGTGAAAGTTCATACATTCCACTGAAAATACACCGGTCAAGTCTTAAACGTGTTAGAGTAAAACGCAGCTTTAATGTGTTTCTGTTTGAATGTGTCGACGGTCTTAGAGCTGGATGTTCTGAACGTCGTAGACGAACCTGTGATGGACACACGGGAATCATGTGACCTGGGTTGACCGTGTTTCCGTCTGTGACCACCAGAGGGCACAGTCCTGGTGGAAGTAACGGACGCCTGCGGTGTATTTGTACTTCACTGATGAGGTTTAATGTAGACGCTTGAGAATAATAATCACATTTCAGATGTAGGTTGTTTTTGTTTTTTAGGGACGTTTGTCAAACTCAGGAGTGACGAGTTCATTTTGAAGGTGGATTGTCCCTTTAAGGAATGTGTCCGTCCCTGTGGGGATGATGGTGTCAAAGACTCCAACTGTAAATACTGACTCAAAACACGTCTGAGTACTCAGACCTGGGTCTATCTTTGCACAGAATGTAAATGAACAAATGAACCCCCACCCTCACCCCCACCCCCCGATTGTGGACGAGTGAGGATTCAACAGGAGACACTTTACTGACTGCTGCAAATACTGCAGTACTACTGCAGTACTACGACTGGACTACTACTGTATGGTATAGTGCAGACTGCACCATATGCATTAGTACTACATTACTACTACACTGTGTACAGTAGTACTACAATACTACTGGCCTTCAGTAGTACTCTCATTATAGTACTCTTCATAAACACATCACTGGTCTGAGTTGATGATGGACGAGTTCAGAAAACCATCCAATCAGAGCGCACATGGACATCAGCTGATCTGTCCAACCCTCAGGTTCTGTCATGTAAAGTGTCCGACTGTTCAGACAGAGCGCAGAGTCAGTAGAACCCACGGAACCAGGTTCTACAGAACCAGGTTCTACACCAGGAGAACCCACGGTAAACCGGAGTTAACGGTAGAACCTACCGACACTAGAGCTGCAATCAGTACTCCCGTCATTCGAGTACTCCCGTCATTCGAGTATTGCAGTCATTCTAGTACTCCCATCAATGGCGTACTCCAGTCATTTGTTTAATTGTTGATTTGGTTGAAGTCGTCCCTTGCATTCCAGATTTGTGTTCTTTGCAGACCGTAAACACTGACATGTGACTGTAAAAGTTTGTGTTATTGAACCGTGTTGGAATGGACCAATCAGGATGTCTGACCCAAACGGCTGCGACTGTTCACATCTTCGACTGCCATCCATCCTTGTCTGCAGGTTTGACTTAAAAGCCTCGATGTTCTTCTGAAGTTCATCCAGTTGGAACAGGTTTGGGTTCTTGGTCAGATTGGATTGGGGGTTGAAGGTTCCAATGTTTTCAGGTTTTTGTTTTTTTTGTATCTGTGCCGAGGCTGAATGATGGGACTTCCCATGCCCATCGTCACTGAAAAACCATATTTAATGTTTGGGCATAACACGTGCCTCAGGCGCTAGTTCTGTCTGCGGTGGAACCACCTTTAGGAACCTGTCAATCAAAAAGGGCACTAGGAAATTTAGTTTCAGAGCAGAAACGAAAATCAGTCAGTATCGCCAACATCTGTTCATTGTTATTGGCTTTTTTAATGTTTTCTCTGATTCTTTACTAGTCTGGACACAAAAGTTGCAAAACCCATTTTCAGTGGGTCAGGCCTTTATCTTTGAAAACCTAGTCGTGTTTTTGCGAACCCGTTGGTATCTTTGCGAACCTGGTTGTGTCCTTGCAAACTCGTTGGTATCTTTGCAAACCCAGTCGTTTCTCTGCAAACCCGTTGGTATCTTTACGAACCTGGTCCTATCTTTGCGAACCCGTTGACATCTTTGCAAACCCGGTTGTGTCTTTGCGAACCCGTTGGTATCTTTGCGAACCTGGTCGCGTCTTTGTGAACTCGGTGGTGTGTCTGTGCTCTGTCTGAACCGTCTGGTGAATCTTCCGTTTATCGTCATCACGTGTCGACTTCCTTCTGTCACTTTCTTCCATTTACTACGTTTACGTCGTACATTCAGTCGCCTTCATCGTATCTGTGTTGTTTGAACCTGAAGTTGGAAGGGCCAGCTTTGACTCTGGCTCCACCCACTGACGGCGGCAGCAGTTAGGTCAGTTTTTCTGCCAGTTCATCTGTTGCAGATGCTCCCGAACATTTCCAGAAAGAACACCAAACCCTGCAGGAATTGGACCAGTCATGTGATCTCCACCCCCTCATCCTCAAGTGCAATTAGTGATAAAACTAACACACACACGTGTACATGTACACACACACCCTTCCATTCTGTAGCATTGACACTGAACTGGTAAATTTGGTTTTAATTGGACACCTGTAGGATCCGCAAGCCCCGCCCACTCATGCTGCCTTCAGGTGCTGTCTGGAGTGTAGCCTTTCCACTAGGAGTTGGAAATGAGCACTGCGTTGTGTTCAAATGCTTTTGTTGTAGTAAAATTAAAAATGACTGAAACTCGGTGTATGATTTTACCTGATACTTGGGTAGAACAGTTTTGGACACGTTCATCTGAGGCTAAGGCAGCACCGACCAGATGTTAGGGTCGGAAATCGGCCCTGGTATCGACGGTAAAATCAACCGATCATTCCCCTTTAGCCAGGCTATGTCACAGATGCTGAACATAATTCTAAAAGTAACGTGATGGGTTACATAGATACCTGCCACCCCCCCACCCCAAAATCAACAAAGGTATCGGGTATCCACCGATCCGTAAGGCCCTAGTATCGCTCTTGGCATTGGAACTAAAAACGTCGGATTGGTGCATCCCTATCTGACACAGCACTGTTTTGTAATTAAAAAATTTTTATACGATAAATGTGTAAGATCGTCATCTGACAGTAGCAGAATGTTAATAAACTACTGTTAATATTTGGCCATGAACCCCTCATCACTGCCCGCCATTTTGAAAAGGTCAAGGGTTACTTTCATCTCACAGATCAACATTTTTTCCAGTTCTTTATAATTTCATAACTCGTATTTCCTATAATTCCCACAGCACATGAAGGCAACATCACGCGTTCCACACAGGCTCCTCCTCCTCGGTGGACGTGAAGTCAGCTCTGCCCTCCGAGCCTTGTGACCTTTGACCTTACTTTCTTCTGCCACTTCTGTTGAACCTTTGAACTGTGAGGTTTATTTGATCTTTGCTGCTGTACTTTATCAAACATCTGATGATGGATTTCTTTATGCAACGTTGTTGGTTTTATAACAGTGTGACCCTTCACATGACGGCTCCGCCCCCTTTTATAAGATGAATCATAGGCTGCGTTCAGACTGGAGGTAAATGTGTCCATATCTGATCACTTCCAGATGAACCCAGGACATGTTCATGTCTGTCTGAATCTGATACAAATCCGATATTTAACAATGTGATTTCAGTCTGAACAGACAGGTCATATTTATATGAACTTTACGTAATTGAAATGCGAGAAACCTCCCATGTCTGCGTCCCAGGAGGAGTGGTGGTAAAAACATATTTACTTCTGTTAGTTCAGGGTTGTATTCAGTTCAAACTCAAAACTGATAGAAGTAGCATTTAATGTGGAATATGGACAAACACAAAAAGATCAGATTTCACTCAGAAACCCTAATTGTGTATTAAGACCTGCAGTCTGAACATAGCCTTAGAGCTGACCTAGCTACTTTTAGGTGATTTAATATCATGTATTTTAGGGAAAAATAGCGCGATATTTCATGTTATTTTTGTTGACAGTTTCGTCTGAACTGACATCGGTGCTTTCTGATTATTTTATCGCAGTCTTTAAACGTGTTTAATATTTTACACAAAGCCCACCACCCTTTTCTGAACAAAACTCATGGAATTTTTGAAGCTATTGCCAGATGCTGAGTGACTTCAGCGAATGCAGAACTACGATGGCATGTTTGGGTCACATAAGAAGATAAAAACACTTGCCACTATAAACATAAAGTCATAAAACATGGAGATAAAACCAGTCATTTTATGAGAATTAAGTCAAATACAGTCATAATTTTATGAGAATAAGGTCATAATAAATAATTTTTTTTTTACAAATAATGTCATACTTGTATTGGATTAACCCAACATATTTTGGTAATAAAGCCATAATATTACAAGAATAACGTAATTTAAAAACGGGCGGAAAAATACCATAATTTACAGAATACCGTCATACCCACTGGTGTCATAATGTTGAACTGTGAACATTTTGTGAGGTTCTACTTTCATTTGGAGTGTACACACAGCCAAATAATGAGCCTATTAGGTGCGCCCACCATCAACACATTAGCATTAGTCGTCCACTCCAACAAAAGTAAAAGTTGTTTCTTTGATTGTTGCGTTCGTTGTAACCAGAAACTCTGTCAACAACAAGGATTAAGGCTCTACATTTGTAAATTATAACTTTTTATTGCAGTATTGAGAATTTAGTTTCAGAATATTCTGACTTTAACCTCATTAAATTCCATTATTTTTTGTAATTATGACTATTTAAAACTATGACTTTATTCAAGTAACATTACATGTTTTATGTTGATATTTTACAACTTTACTCTCTTAGTGACAAGTGTTCTTATTTTCTTATTTTCCTATGTGGCTGTAATATGCGTACGTACCCTTTCAGCTTTGTATGTTTTTTTCCTTTCAATTGTGTCTAAAAAATTTTATATATATTGTATATGAGATATTCATTTTTAAAATTGTAACCTTTTAAGTGCCACTTATTGATATGTTGCCATTATAGCTCTGGATGATTTTTTTTTTTTATACTAACACACATTTTAGTGCCAGTGGTTTTTAATGTATAAATTTATATTCATCTATATTTGATCTGTTAAAATAAGAAAATAGCCAAAAATATCTTTAGTGGCACAGAAGTGTTAGAGTATTTCTTTTGTAGCTTGCAGTTTAACTTATTACCAGATTATAATAACAAAATAGGTACTAAAGTATATGGGGTCATTCATGTAGAACAATAATGAACAGGGTACTGAAGTAAACAGTGTTGTCTGTGTAGAACAATAATTAACAGAGTACCAAAGTATATGGCATCATCTGCATAGAACAATAATGAACTAGGTTCTAAAGTATATGACATTGTCTGCATAGAACAATAACAATCCTGGTACAGAAGTATATGGTATTGTTTGCATAGAACAACAACAATCTGGGTACCTAAGTATATGGCTTCCTCTGCATAGAATAATAATGAACTGGGTACTAAAGTATATGGCGTTGTTTACATAGAACAATAATGAGTCTGATCCTGCAGGATTTAGTGTGTTTGGGTTAAATCTAGAACCACAGCTTTAGGATCTTGGTTCACTTTCATTAGTACCTGATCAAAGCCCTGGAGAACTCTGAAAAGGTTCCTTCACGTTAAAATAAGAACATCGGAGAACATTATAGAACCGACAGGTCTGACCTTTAACCCTGGTGGTTTGAGTCTAACATTGGTAGCGCTGCGTTCACTGACCATCAAACGAGGGAACGGTCTATTCACTGACCGTCAGACAAGGGAATGGTGTGTTCACTGACCATCAGAGGGGCGGAGGGACCGTCATGTGACTGGCTGCTGTTTCATGGGTTTATCTGCTGTAACGTGGAACTACTGATGTAAATAAACACTTGGTAAAATAAATCTGACTCCTGATGGGTTCTGTTCATCTACGTTCCTCTGCATTCTATTCTTCAACAAACCTATGTGTTCTATATTCTTTTATATTTTTCTGTTTCTCTGTTTTACATTCTATGTTCTACATTCTTTAACATTATGTGCTCCACATTCTTTTATATTTTTTCTACATTCTTTTATGTTCTACAGGCTTTTACATAATTATGTATTCTATATTCTTTTATATTTTTTCTATGTTCTACGTTCCTTTATGTTCTGCGTTATTTTATGTTCTACATTCTACATTCTTTTACATACTTGTGTTCTACATTTTAGTATTTTTTCTACTTTCCTCTTTGTTCTATGTTCTTCTACATACCTATGTTCTACATTCTTTTAAATTTTTTCTATGTTCTGCTTTGTTCCTCCATGTTCTATGTTCCACGTGCTACATTCTTCTATGTTCTACACTCTTCTATGCTCTACGTTCTATGTTCTACGTTCTTCGTTCTACATACTTGTTCTATAGTCTTATTTTTCAGTGTTCTACAAACTTCTATGTTCTGTGTTCTACGTTCTGTGTTCTCTATTCTACATACTTGTGTTCTACAGTCATATTTTTCTACATTTCTCTGTGTTCTACGTTCACTCTTCTACATACTTATGTGTTCTAGTCTTTTAGATTTTTCTACGTTCTTCTATGTTCTGTCCTAATGATCTCTGTTTTTCCCTCTTTTTTTCTAGTGTTCTAAGCACAACAGTCAATAACAACAGTAGAAAAGATGAAAGAATGTTCTAATGTGGTTCTAACTCCGGGGTCTCAAACTCATGTCAGTTCAGAGGTCACATTCAGCCAAATTTGATCTGAAGTGGACCGCACCAAGACAATAATAACATAATAATGTCAACTTCAAACTACCCTTTGTGTTTTAGTGAAAAAAGTAAAATTATACAATCAAAATGTGTACATCTACAAACGATCCTTTAAAACAATGTGAATAACATGAACAAACTGAATTTTTTTTAGAAAACTTAGTTAAATTTTATTAATATTATGTCAGTTTATCTTACAGATTACAGTGGATCTACAAATATACAAAACATTTAATAACAGGCAGAATATCGGTAAATTTGCACTTCACATATTTCAAAATGTGCATATTTTTTCAGGTTATTCACATGAAAATATTTACATTTACAGAGAAAAAACTGGGAGTTTTGAGTATTTTTAGGTTATTATGATCATGTTTTACTGACCTGACCCACTTGAGATTGAATTGGTTTGTAGGTGGAACCTGAACTGTGTAATTTTTGCAGGCTGGATTGGACCCTTTGGCAGGCTGCATTTGGCCACCGGGCCACATGTTTGAGAACCCTGTTCTAACTGTTCCGTTCAGGTTCTAACAGATGACCTCAGCTGTTCTGGTTTTTAAACTCTGTAGTTGTCATTCTGTCCAGGTGGGGGCAGTAGAGACAAGCCCATTGAGTCCAGGTTTTGTTGACTTGGAGGTTCATGATGAACATCAAATAAACATCAGGTGTATTTATAGACAAAGAAGAACAAAGGAACACATGAACAGGAAACCACACAGGTACATGGGCTGAATATTCCCTCTGTCTTCATTGCACATGAATGCAGCACGGCCCTCTTCCAGGTTCCTGTTGTCTTTCCACCTGTCATCCTCTACCTCCTCCTCTTCATCCTCCTCCTTTGGTTGAGTAACTGTCCAACGTGTGTAGAATTCTGGGTAATGAAGTTTATTGTTTTACATTCAAATAAATAAACCAACAGAAAAAACTGGATTGAACCTCATTCACTCATTTTCAGGTGCAATCGTATGCTCCGTCTAGTTTCACTGTCAGAGTTTAAATTGTTTTATCTGACGACCAGTTTATTATGGTCATTATTTCCTCTGATTTGTCTTTTTTCATGTTTTTCTTGTTTTGGTTCTTGTTCAGGAGTAGCTGTTCAGACATTAGTCCAACCTTTTGGACTGAATGCAGTTGAGTATTTGAACACATTCAAAGTACTTAAACTAGAAATAAGGACAGACATAAATAAAACCAGGGGTCCGTGGATTTAACGGCAGAAGATGAGCTCATGCCATTTGTTCAGGAGATGATGAATAAATGGACCATGTCCTTAAAGACAAGGTTAAACTCACTGTTTCTATCTAACATCATGACAAGATTTACTGAAAATGAAGTATAAGTCTGTTGAATTCCAAATATAGAAGTGTGTTCTGAAACAGGCGGAATCTGTCTTTTAGCAAAGCATCATGGGATGTCATCAGATGCAGAGGTCGACAGTCACAGAAATGCACAATATTGACATCACTGACTTTAAAGGCTGGCCTAAAACTTATCACCATCCTTAATAAAAAACAACAAAAATAATAATACTATACAATATTGCTATTATTAGTAACAATAATAATAATAATTACAACAAAGTATTAGGTCCACAAAAGAAAAAATAAATTGTCAGTAAAGTGTAAAGTCGTAGTTTAAAAAATACTCATAATTTAACAAAAATAATGTATTTTATTTGATTAAAGTCATAATATTTTTTTAAAATAAATTTGCAATAGTACAATATAAAGTCTTCATTTATAAATCGTAACCGTTAATCCTTGTTGATGACAGAGTTTCTGGCTACAGGGAACAAGTGAAGCATCAACATTCACTTCTGTTGGAGTGGATGACTAATGATGTGTTGATGTGGGCCCAGCTAATACTCATGCTAATGTGTTGATGTGGGTGGGGCAAATATTAATGTTAATGTGTTGATGTGGGTGGGGCTAATAATACAATGTGTTGATGGTGAACAGGGCTAATACTAATGCTAATGTGTTGATGTGGGCATGACTAATATTAATGCAATGTGTTAACGTGGACAGGGCTAATGTTAATGCTAATGTGTTGATGGTGGGTGGGGCTAATACTAATGCAATGTGTTTATGTGGGCAGGGCTATTATTAATGTTAATGTGTTGATGGTGGGCGGGGCTAATATTAATACAATGCGTTGATGTGGATGGGGCTAATAATACAATGTGTTGATGGTGGATGGGACTAATACTAATGCTAATATGTTGATGTGGGCGGGGCTAATAAGTTAATGTGGGCGGGACTAATATTAATGCAATGTGTTGATGGTGGGCGGGGCTAATACTAATGATGATGTTTTGATGGTGGATGGGGCTAATACTAATGCTAATTGAAGATGTGGGCGGGGCTAACAGACTCAGTAGTGCATAACCCTCTTAACTGTTCACAGTTCAACATTATGACTCCAGTGAGTACCACTTTATTCTCATAATTTTTTTCCCACCTGTTTTTTAAATTGCATTATTCTCATAATTTTGTGGCTATATTCTGGGAATATAATGACTTTAATGTCATTAACATGTGACATTATTTTTATTCAGTTATGAGTTTACTCTTGACGTTATTCTCATAATATGTTAACTATTCTCATAAAATTATGGGTTTTATCTCAATATTTTACAACTTTATTCTCAAAGTGACACTTTTTTAAAAAAAATTCTGATGTAGCCTGTATACGCCTTCGCCAATAATAATAATAATAGTAATAATAATAATATTTATATATATATATATTTATTTTTCTGTTTCTCCTGGTCATTGAGGTCTCAGCACAAAATGGGAATCAACTCTGTTTATCTGTCTACCCCTG
>JAPTGZ010000006.1:37847128-37861091 GCA_029814645.1 Fowleria isostigma | reverse complement strand
ACCCATGGAGTTGGATCAATGACAGTGGATGGACACATTGGGTTTATGTTCAGTTAATGAGAGATTTTGCTGAAAAATCCACTTTTTCTTCAGTTTTGTGTTTCTGATAAAAAAAATCCTCAATTTTACTCTAAACTTTTATGAACGTCTACATGATTTGTAAATTAAATGTTGAAAAATACCTGATTTCACTGGAAAAAAAATGCAAAACACAGAAGATATTAGAATAAATAATGTTAAACCACTTAAGGGTGGTTAAATATAAAGAAACATTAATTTGGGAAGTGACACATATGTCACACTGGGTCCTTATGGGTTAAATGTGACTTCGATCAGTTTTGAGTATAAACCGACTGTGACCCTGAAGTGTCCGCGTGCGCTAAAGAGGTCAAGACGTAATACGTGACCATGCAGGCACACACTGTGTTTATGGAAGTACATATGTTTTTCCTGCCACTCCTCCTCAGACACGCGATTGGGTCATTTGTCACATTTCAATGACGTAAAGGTCAGATAAATGTGACCTGGCTGTTCAAACTGAAGTCGTGTTGCCAAATATTGGATACATATTAGAGCTGCACAATTGATCGTTTGAGCATCGTCATCCCAATGCACATGTGCGCAATAGTCACATCACAGGTCCTGCAACGTAGGAGGCAAAGGAACTCAACGTGACGCACACTGCACACAGCCATCCACCAATCACAACTGTTCATTATCAGTTTGCCGAAGCAGACCCTGCACATGAAGGGAGTCACTGGTAACAACACTGAATAATGAGCAACAAACAAAAGAAAATCACTGAAAAAGCAGACTTGGTAAATGGTCGGTGCTTATGTAGCGCTTTTCCACACTTTCAAGGTGCCCAAAGCGCTTTACATGACAAGCCTCACATTCCCCCATTCACACACACACTCATACACCAGTGGCCGGCTGCTGCCATGCAAGCCGCTAACAGGACTCACTGGGAGCAATTTAGGGTTCAGTGTCTTGCACAAGGACACTTCAGCATGTGGACAGCTGGGTTTCGAACCGCCAATCATTGGATGACCCACTCTACCTACTGCGCCACAACAGACTTGGTGCCAAGAAGAAAAAGCAATGTCAGTTATCTGGAATTATTTCGACTCCAAAAAAGATGAAACTGAAACACGTGTTCTGTGTTGAGAGTATCTTATACCTGTTGCCACTAGGGCTGCAACAACAAATTGATTCAAATCAATTTTTAAAATAGTTGCCAGCAAATTTATCAGTCGATTCATTGGTTCTTGATGTTTGGGATTGATATGTGCATGCTGTGTAGTGTGACAGAGGAAAACACAGAGTAGCATAGATCAGATGCCATCATTAGTGACACGTAGGGACGTAAGGATATATCCTTAATCGGTTAAAAGTCAATACAAATAAGAGGGATTAAAAATCGCTACATCAAAAAAGGGGGATCAATGCGCTACTTCAACAGTAGGAGACGCTGTCTGTTATTACTGCCGCATGTTTTGATGCTACGGTCCACTACTAGCGTCGCAGACTCCGTACCGACCCAATTCCTTTCTATGGTACACGTCCCAACACGTGAAGACGCTTCCATAAAGCATTGTGGGTACGATAGGCACGATGGGTCCGTTGCACATGGCAAGTTTTGTAAACTCGTCCTCTCTTGGAAGCACACACTGGAGAACATATGGCAGAGGTTCTGAAGTGTGCTAAAGCGGAACGGGAGATGAAAAAAACTAATTACGAGATACCTGTTGTGACGGATAATGCACGGAACAGGGACGTTGCTGTGACAGAAGCTACTGGAGCTACCCTCGCACAAGCTAATCATCATGGTTGGAGTCTGGAAGGAAAAAAAATGATTTCAAGCGGTATCGTGGACCCAAAATCGAGATTTGAATCGAATGGTGGAATGAGTATATCCTTACATCCCTAGTGACGCCTCTGACAGTGAGAAGGAAAAAGACGCATTGGGCTTGGAGTGATGCATTCATGGACTCATCTGCAAATTGCGACTTTTGTGTTTATCCGATGAATCGATTAGTTATTAAAATTATCTACAGATTAATTGATTATCAGTATCATCGTTGGTTGCAGCCCAAGTTGCCACAATGTGCAGTAACACAACTAATTTGTTTGATCATTTATATCTGCACCACACAGCCATTATACCCTCCTGAGTATTTTTTCACATCGGAATAAATATCACAGGGTTAAAAAAAATAAAATAAAAAATCGCAATATCATTTTTTTTCCAATATCGTACAGCCCGCATACATATCGGATTTAGGCCCACATATGACAGTGGCCTGGGTTAGGCTTGTGCTGTTCAAACTGTCTTTAACTACTCGGATAAAAAAAAAAAAAATTCGGATTTGGGCCACATTTCCCTGCAGTCTGAACGTAGCCTGAGTCATTATGTTAAATATGTAACACTGCCATTATAAATCTCATACATTAATAGTAAAATCATGCCACGTTAGCAAAATAAATCCAATAACATTTTTGTGTCAAGTAACATTAGTTTCTCCCAGTGTAACATTGATAAACATAACGTCAGAAACAGGATCTTCTGTCACTTGATAAGTGGCGTTCAGATTTTAGCTGCCCTGGAAATCCATGTTAATTTAGTCTCAGCTTCATTTTTAGCATTACATTAATAATGACTGACGGCCGGAGGCACTTTTTCTACATTTACACTGATTGAAATGCAAACATGCAGACAGAATAATATCTCTGAATATACAGTGAGTTGTTTTTTGGTTTTTTTTTTTTAGATAAGAACAAGTATAGAAACTCCAGGGGTTGGAAATCATTGACTGTTTGCCCTTTATCCCACATTAATATATGCAAACTACGAGTATCCAAGTCTTTAAAATCATAACAATATTACAAATATAAGCTTTCAAAATTCATACAGAACTTTATATACAGACAATATACATATATTTATCTCACAATGTTAGAAGGAGATAGAGGAAAACATACCTCTAAGAATTTTACATTCGCTTGGGAAATAGGCGCTTCAAATATAGCCTCTTTAAACTCTGGTTAAGCCGTTCCCATTATCATCTTTTCTTTGGTTGCATGAAAAAGTGCAAGTTACTGATGGATTTCTTTTTTCTCTGATAAATGCCTGGAAGACAAATCCAACCCTAACATGAACCCTTTTAACACAGAAGCATGCTGATCCAAAAGTAGTGTACCAGATTGTTCAGAGCACCATTAGGCTACTTCTGACTTAGTGTTATAAATTACTGTAAAACGTAACACGCAGGCACAGAGTCGGTAACAAAATGCAGCATTTGACACATACAGTTGTACCTGAGGTATCCCAAAAAGGCACTGGAGATAAAGTCAAGCTCTCCGGTGATTATTGTTGATGGTTTTGGACACAGCAGCTGTACTTGGTCTCTGAATACACTGAAACAAGAGATTCACCAGGATATCTGCGAAAAACTCAGCATCTGCTGATGGAAAATGTGCCAGTTCATTTAACCACTTAAGGTGCGTATGGAAGATTTGTGCTGGGAGTGTGTTTTGTGCTGACAGCGGGTCGTTTCTCACTTTAGCCAACTCCATTATTGTGCTAAAAACAGTCTCGGCTGTACATCCACAAGGACAGACACAATAAAGTGGTTTCTACACAGCCTGGCCTACATTTAACTGATGCCATGTTTCCACTACATGGTACCGGATTGACTTGATTCAGGTACCAGGTACTATTCCTGTAGAGTGTTTCAATGACAGGGTACTACCAACTTTAGAGTACCTGGATGTTATAGCGGCCCTGTGCATAACCTCCATGATGTCTGCTGATAAACTCGTTTGTTGCGTGTTGCCCCCCTCTGCTTTCTTGTTCCAAATGACCCCCAGCGGTGTCTCAACACCCCTGTTGAGAAACATGGTTTCTAATACCGCGTTTCCACTGTAATATCAGCTCGACTTGACTCAGGTACCAAGTACTATTCCTGGAGAGTGTTTCCATTACAGGATAGTACCGGTTTTAGAGTACCTGGTCATAGTGACACTGCACAGAACTTCCTTTCATTGTGAGTTGCCCAATCAAGCTCATGTTTAATCTTTTCATTGGCCACCAAGGACAGAAATATCTGAACCTCCTTGACCGACCATGGTGTCCTTTTGTGGGCTGTCATCATGGATTAGTCCACTGGTATATGTACTGTAAACTTACAATTTAATTTTTTTTTTTTTTTTAATGGCGGGCCTACATTGATGACACAATGGTGCAGAGACAACTCTCTAACCAATCACTGGGCTAATGTGTTTACACGTCATATTTTAGTATCTCCTCAGCCATTTTGGAACCTCAGCCGAACAAGTAGTAAAAAACTAGTACTGGGTACCAGACTCCAGGTTCTTTTATGTAATGGAAACGCAAAAAGGCAGAGTCAACTCAAGTCAGTACCACATAGTGGAAATATGGCATAAGCAAATAAGTAAGAACTTTCCATTGGATAATTACTGCAATGATAAATATGTTTCTACTGGAACAGCTTATTTAACTGTTTACCTAATGCAGTTAGTAGCTTCTCATTTCTTAGATGACCATCAGTTTGTAGGGAGAATAAAGATTGGAGTGAATTTCAATGGAAAAAGTCATGTGGTCTGATGAGTTCAGATTGACCTTGTTCCTGAGTGATGGGTGCATCAGAATGAAAGAAAGGCGGACGACATGATTACCCATCATTCTTAATGCCTACAGTACAAGCCTGTGGGGGCAGTGTTATAATCTGGGGTTAATTCAGTTGGTCAGGTCTAAGTTCAGCAATGCTGTTTTTACAAAATGAAACCAGCTGAAACTGAATATATTGAATGAACAGGTTATTTCTTTCTTTGCTGATGACACTGGCATATTCCAAAATGGTAACACCAGGATTCATCAGTATCAGATTGTGAAAAAGTGGTTCAGGAGTGTGGGACACATGAACTTGCCAAACCTGAACTCTATTGAGTATGTCTTTAATGTAATGGAGAATACCTCATGTAGCGGTCAAACTCTCCATCATCACTATAATATCTAGGTCAAAATTCTGAATGGAAAATTATGGAACTATGGTTGAAAATAAATGTGGTATTCATTAGGATACTGCTTTACCACTGTGTAACATAAGGGATTCCATGTGTCCTATAATCAAAGATAAAGCTGCACCAAAGAAATATTGCATGTGTGACTTTTTGTCTGGGCAGTGAATACAGATGCTGGTTGGATTTTCTGCGATAATCCTTAAATTCACTCTTCAAGTTTTCCATTGTTGTCTCATATGCTCCTTTACAGAAGCAAATGTGCAACACTAACTACCGTTAGCTTATGTATGCTAAGGTCAGTTAATGTCAACAGACATCTCCCAGTACAACACACCGCCTGCTTAAAAATACATCTCATCAGTTTAGTTAAGGAAACCAAATAAAGATTTACAATAAATATAATTTCATATTTTTCCCTCTTATTTCTTGTTAATAGAATTTGTCGTGTTTAGTAAAACAGGTCAAATCACAGTGCAAAAAATGTGTGTTTCTAGCAAGATTCTTTGTCTCTTTTTGAGTTTCACATCGACTGAAGAGTTAAAAATCTTTTGGCGAAACTGAGTTGAGATCTCAGCTCTGATTGGACGCTAACTAAACCTCCATAAACTCTGTGGACTAAAACTATTGTGGAGAATTTCCTGGATCTGCAAGTTGGATATGCAGAAGAGAAGGACAGACTGGACAAAAGAACCTCCTCCTTATGATGCCTCTTCCTCATCATCGTCATCGTCATCTCCTGCGGTGTTGTTGGTGTTGTGGAGGAAGGCTTCTTTTTCCGGTGTCATGGGTTCTCCTTTTATCCTGCAGGCGTCTGATGTGCTCAATACTGCCTCTGCACTGTTACGAATGCCATATCCAAAGTAGATGAAGAAACCTACAAAGGACACAGACACATACATGAAAACATACTCATTTTGTCCCACACATAAGTAAAAATAATATCTGGTGAACAGTGTTGGGAGTGACGTGGTAGCAAAGTAATGCATTACAGTCACGCAGGGGTTCCCAAAGTGGGGTACTTGCACCCAGTCCAGCATGTATTTTAATTTTTTGGGAAAAAAATCCATTAAATAAGTCATCATGTACCAAAAAAATATATAAATAAATAAAAAATGAGAATTAATTCTGAAATACAAAACAAAATAAATACATTCATATAATAGTTTTATTGGCAATCATGTTGTTGAAGCTTTGGTAACATTTTAAGAATATTTTTTATTTTATATAATTCAAAATGAGTTTTTTTTGAGTATTTAAGTAATTATTTTTTGTTGATGAAAGGTTTATTTATTCATTAATGACCAATTTATTTATTCTTCTTATCAATGAAAGATGGCACTTTTCACTTTATATTTTGCACACATAATTTAAGTAAAAAATATATTTTTAAATATTACAGTTAAATATATGTTGTCTGTTTCCAAAGTTTTGAAGATATACACAGACAGCTTTGGCACAGCAACAAATTTGGCCTGGTTTTTCAATCAAAAATGCTGAAGCAAGAGTTGTCGGTACTTGATTAAAAAGTATAAAGGATTACTTTTTGCTGTAACGCAGTAATGTAAGGCATTACTAATCAATTTTTAGTGATATTTTTCTTGGTACATGTTCAACAGTGCTTGTGTTACATCACATTTTTCATCTATAGTAAAAAAACAAAGCAAAAGAACAGCAAGACCGTGAGACCTTAAGGAGTCAAACATGCATCAGTAAAGTTCTGTTTCCTGTTGGTGTTCAGCCAATGGGTGAAGACGACAGAAGACACATGGACGCATGCTTACTACTAACACTAACCCCGCCTTCCAGAAGCTAGTTAACATGATCCGTGTGATCAGCGATGAAAAGGTAACATAGTGTTTCTACGACTAGAGAGAATTCTTTATCAATTGTGGAGTTATCCGACTGGTGTCCTCGGAGCCACGCCCCCTGTTTGAGTATATGAAGTAATGACAAACATACAAGCCTTCCTGCTGGAATTTGAATATTGTAGACTGTAGTGTTACTGAGCTATCCAGGTGCACATTTTTTAAAAAATTATTTGTTGGGGGGTGGGGGGGGCATTCTACTGCACCAGTTTATGGGAGTCTGTACATAACTCAAAAGTAATACAGGCAAAATGTATGGAAAATAAAAGAACGTTCTTTTATCGTTTATAGCAATGTAAGAAAATCAAAACATTATGGAAAGAGGTGGGAGTAACAATTGAAAAACTCATTTTAAAACAAATTACCCTGAACCCTCTGCTCTTTTTGCTATATCCAGAAAACATAACTTCAACAAATATGAAAGAAGGCTCACAGACCTCGGCTTGTTTAACTCTGTCCCCCATAGACAACATTTGAAAACCCCCCCTTGTACCATGAATGACGAGGTTTGACACCTGTGTTACATCATTAAAGATGTGATTTGACTTTCCACTTTTTCAAATAGAACAGATGCTGTGATAGGTGGAGGTGACCACATCCTATATTAGGCCAACTAATAGGATTAAATAATACATTTTCTTAATTTTTTCTTCATTTCTTTAAATTTATTTTTACATGTATTTTATTTGTTCTTTATTTTTGATTGTTTTATTTAATTAAAAAATATTTTATAAAAAAACAAAACAATAATAATAATAAATTTTCAATGTTTTTTTGCCAAGTTTGCCACAGTAGTGATGATTGTAGCCACTGGAAAAAGAAACAACATATCAGAAAAACAAAATGTGCCATGATAGCCCTAGTAACATATATATGGGTTATTCCTAGTAGGTGTCCAAGAGTTAGAGTTAATGTCAAAAATGTATCGCATTAATGCACGTTGAGAATTGATGTCAAATGTAAAGTGCATTACAAATAAAATTTATTATTATTATTATTACTATTCAATAAATTCACAAACCAGATGTGACTCAGTGGATGAGACAGATGTTAATAAGCCTTCCATTTGAAAAAATAACATATATTTTGAAATCTAAAAATCAAATGTTTGAGCATATGTGTTTTATTCAATATATTAAGAATGCAAACATATCACCAGAAGAAAAGGGTGAATAATGTAGGTGGACCTGTGGACTTTCTTATTACTATCACCTGTCACAATGTTTTTTTTTTGTTTTTTTTTAAATTTATTTATTTATTTTTTGGTATTACATAAGATGTGATGCTATCTTATCCACTGTATTAAATACAAACAGAGGAGTGATGGTATTTGTTTTGTCCTCTTAAGTAAGTAAAGTTTATTTATATAGCACTTATCACAGAGCAAATCTCACAAAGTGCTTTACAGATTAAAAAGGTACATAACGACACTCAAAAAAAAATAGAAAAATAAAAATACAAAAGATTTACAGATACATAGGTCATAAAACAACATGTAAAACAAATACAAAATGCAAAAAAATGTGACAATCTAAAATACCCAATAAAATCGAGGAGTACCCATTAAAAGCAATACAATAATAATGTAAACATTATGTTTACACACTATTTATTTATTTGTTTATTTGAATTGGGACAATGCATATTTATCAACATGTCAGCATAGAGCAACAACGTAAATATGCCGGAGTTAGCACAATAGCTAATTTTCATCCGTTGTCTGAAGTACAGTGGACATTCAACAGGACATGATACAAAAGAAAACATAAACCACAAGACATTACACATTACAAGTAAAGCATAGACGAGTTACATACAAGTTAAGGTTAAGACTTTGGGGCCCAAGAAAAAAAGTGAATAATCTAACTGTGAGTGCATGTCTGGTTCGTTTTCAACCATTGTTTCAGTGCAATTTTAAATGTTGAATAGGTGTCACAGTTTCTGACATGGGCTGGTAGCCTGTTCCATGATCTGACAGACCCCTCCATTTGGCCAAATTTAGTCCTGCGCCTTTGTACGTTGTAGTCCCCTCTGGTCAGTGGTCCCTATCAAATAAACCAATAAAATAAATAAAATAAGTAACCACATCCAACCTGTTAGTAGTTATTAAAACTGTTTACCCCACTGTCTAAGTATACAATTAGATTTGTAAATTAACCTCCAGTAATGACCCTTACAAAACCAGAAACAGAGCTACAGCGCTCAGCATAAATGAGTGAAAAATAAGATTTTAATCAGTATCTCAATAAACATAAGCACAGTTTCAAAACATTTGGACCAAACTGAGTTTAATAGAACATTTCCTGAACTGAGAACATGATATGTTGTATAATATCCCATAGAAAATGTTAATTCTCAAAGAAAACTAAAGGTTTTGTGCCAAATCAGTTGGAGTGGCCTCATTTATGCTGAGTACTGTATGTTTGACACGTTGTAGAATCTGTACTTTTCCTCCACTGCTACTGCAGCTGCAACATGACAAATTCCTCACTTATTTTTCTGATAGTTTTAGGAAGTAAACCAACCATCAATATAGTTTTGTGTCCGGTGAGTACACTTCCTCAGTACACATCCAGAGTCCGTGGGCGTTTGACGCATCCACCCTAGAGGTTGTGTCTGGTGCTGAGGGTTTCCTGTGTTTTGTGTCTGTGATGCTAGTGTACAACTTCCTCACTTCTGAAATGCACCTGGGGTCTGTTTTCGTTACGCTCATAACCTCAACAAGCTGTAGCTGTAAGAAGTCCAACATTACATCACTGTCTTCTTCCCTCGGGGAGTTGAACATTATCATAACCTGGTTACTGAAGGGTGGACAGTACTCAGCATAAATGAGTCCACCGCAACAGATGTGTCACAAAACATTTAGGTTTCTTTGAGAATCCACATTTTCAATGGGACACTATATAACATGTTCTCAGTTAAAGAAATGTTCTAGAAAACTCAGTTTTGTCCTGTTTTTTTTTAAACTGTGCTTATATTCATGGAGATATTGATTAAAATATAAATTTTAAAGGAAGTGGCTCATTTATGCTGAGCACCGTATGCAAAAATATATTAAAAATACACTTAACAACATATAAAAATGATAAAATAGCCAAAACATATGTAAAAACACAATAAAATACACAAAAAAATACAAAAATGCTATAAAATATGCAAAACACATGCCAAAATACAATAATATTAACTTAAAAAAGCACAAAAAATTATAAACTATCCAAAACATACACTGTTCAGCATAAATGAGTCCACCGCAACACATTTGTCACAAAACATTTAGTTTTCTTTGAGAATCAACATTTTCTATGTGACACTATACAACATATCATGTTCTCAGTTCAGGAAATGTTCTAGAAAACTCAGTTTGGTCCAACTGTTTTGAAACTGTGCTTATGTTCATTGAGATATTGATTAAAATCTTGCTTTTCAAAGGAGGTGTACCCATTTATGCTGAGCACTGTAGCTCTGTTTCTGGTTTTGTAAAGGTCATTACTGTAGGTTAATTTACAAATCTAATTGTATACTCAAGACAGTGGACTAAAAAGTGCTAATAACTACTTACAGGTTGGATGTGGTTACTTATTTTATTGGTTTATTTAATAGGGACCATTCATATTCAAGAACATTTCTGTATAAAAAAAATTACACCCATGTAAATATGACAGAATTAATAGAAATAACTACTTTTCATCTGCAGGGGACAGAATGACACATAAACAGACAACACTGATACAGCACTCATTCATTATCAATTAAAAGTTGTAAAAATACACATGAGAGATATACATCAAAAAAAGAAATAAACAAAAAACAAACAAGTAGACATACTGTTTAGACATTTTTTTTAGTCCGACAGCTCAGATGGTTTATTTGTATTAGTTGGCGTCCATCCATCATCCGTCTTGTCCGTAAAAAATTTTTCAGGAATCTTCTTCAAAACCGCCGGCCAGAATGACTTGATGTTTGTTGTGGAACATCTCTTGGTTAAGGTCTACCAAGTTTGTTCAAAGAATTGCTAAATATTGATTTTTGAATTTTTTATGAATTTTTTAATTTAAAAAAATCCCCATTGGTGCAATACGTGCTATAACTTGAAAACAGTTAAAGATATGGATATAATTACTATTGGTAATAGATAGGAAGTCACATATGGGCTTTCATTTGGTGCCATGACATTTGACCTTGAGTGACCTTGAGAGTTCACTCAAGAATTCAGAAGTATGAATTTTTTAATGAATTTGTAAAATAAAAAAACATCCCCATTGGTTTATAATGTGAAAATTTTCAAAGTATAGTATGAAGATATGGATATAATTACTATTGTCAATAAAAATGGGATGTCACATATAGGCTTTCATTTGGTGCCATGACCTTTGACCTTGAGTGACCTTCAGAGTTACTCAAGAATTGAGAATTTTTTTTATTTTTTTTTTTAATGAATTTTTGAATTTTAAAAACAATGCCCATTGGTTTATGATGTAAAAATTTTCAAAGTATGAAGATATGGATATAATTACTATTGTCAATAGATGGGAAGTCACATGGGCTTTCATTTGGTGCCATGACCTTTGACTTTAACAGGTTAAGCAAATGTTAATTAATGCCTTTAAATATGCCGTTGGACTACAGGAGCCTTGATCCTATTTTTCTCTCTATTGTCAACTTGCCAAAAATATCAGGAATTATATTTACAAGGTACATTTGTGAATGCTGCTCTTCAGTTGTAGAAGCTGGGTATCCCTTATACTTACAATTCTTACTAAATGAATATATTATATTTAAATATTTAATTGGGGAAAGCCTTTATTGAGCTTAAACTCTCTCCCCACAGTGACTTTGCCAGTGTCAGCTTTTGTAGAGACACAGCTGCAGCAAATCTCAGATATTCTGAGTAACATCATTCCCAGTGTACACAGTAGCAGGCATTAAGCAGAGCTAGTCATACATTCAAGCATTTCCTTTATTTGTCATGGGAACGTTTGTGTTCAGAGGCCGTGCTGATGTTCACACCAACTCTTTGTTTAAGACTCATTATGTGCAAGTCATTCTTCAGCGCCTGCTTACATGTGCTGCTGCCAGAACATGACCACAACATCAGAGGAACCAGTTTCTCCTTAAAACTGCTGGATATGCTTCCCATATTTGGGGCTATTTGACTTTGAAAGACTTCAAAATTGGCGACTATTCTGGCAACTTCTGTCTGTCTCAGTAGTTTGTCCAAACGTGTCGATCAGAAATCACATGGTGTTTGTGGTGGACTTGTTTTGGCACCGCTGTGTTGAACAGGCCTTGACCCCTGACCTCCAGCTGGGAGACCAGATATCAGTGTGACAGGAAACGGTGTGCCGGTCGTGTTTGTAACAGCTGCTCAGGTGTTTGTGTGGATGACAGCCTGCTTCAGTTGGGCCAAAATGTGTGGTTCCTGGACCACAGTTACAATCAGGTTTCACATTTATACTTCACTTTCAATGGCTTTGAATGTGTGTTTTTCTTCTGATAGCCTCTGTTTTATTTCCCTGTGTCGTCTCAAGGTATCTTCAGCAGCATAATTAAAAGTGCCAGGAGTGTTTCTGATTAATAATGAAAAATAAATCTTTTTACCCGTTAACCCAGAAGGACCCTGTGTGACATTTGTGGCACTTCCCAAATGAATTTTTCTATATATTTAGTTGTCATGAAGGGGTTTATTGCCATTTATTGTCATATTATCTTCTGTATTTTGTGTTTTTTTGCAGTTAAAATTAGGTTTTTCCAACATTTAACTGACTAATCATGTAGATGTTCAGAAAGTTTTAGAGTAAAGTTGAGAATTATTATATCAAAAACAGAGAAGACTGAGGAAAAGGTGACTTTTTCAGCAAAATCTGTCATTTACTGAACATAAACCCAGTGTACCCATCCACTCATTGATCCAACTCCTTGCGTTTTACTGATGAATCAATGTTGTAGAAGATGATGGTGTTTCTACGGTAACTATGGAGCCTCTGAACGTCCAAATGGGTCATATCTGATGACCATAAAAAGATGAATAACTGTGTTTTACACCAATTATTTACATGTATTAGTGGATCAACAGGGATTAAACCGTTTATATCAGTAGATGGTGGATATTTGGGTCGTAATGGGTTAAAAAAAGGTATTATAAAGTTGATGGTTAAAGATATTTATAACGCGCTTTTCATTCAGAGACTCCCAAAGTGCTAACATTAGAGAAAAAGAAAAACAACTGACAGAAAAGTAGCACTGGGTCTTTATGGGTTAAGCAAGAGGCTTTAAAAACATCCCGGTCCATTATTGCATCTTCAGTAACATGTTCTTTAAGGGTTTAATGGACTTCAGACACAAGACCAGCTTTCCTTGGCAGCACAAATTAATGTGAGTCTCCAGTCCATAAAAAGAGCTGATGCAATGACCAGTTCAGCAGGTGATCCACCAACAGTGTACAAATTTATGAACACACACATCACCGGGTCCTGTCCTTTCATTTCCGTAATGGCCAACGCAATGTACCAAGCAGGACTGGACGTAGACGCTCCTGATAAAGGGATTCTACGAACAACACAAACACATGGAGGCAAAAAGGCAACGCAGACCAAAAAGAGGCCGCAGAAGGATGTTGTTCTTTTTTTTTTTACAATGGATGTGGATAAATGTAACAATTTCCGTATCTAATATACTTTAAAATAACAGTGTACAACCTGTTTGCAAAGGCGCATCTGAACACGGCTGTGTTTACTGAGGTGAATGCAGGGCGTGAAAGAATTGTTCCACAGAGGAAATTAAAGAAGATGGCTTTGTGCTAAGGAGACGCATGGAGAAGTCATATTTGTACGCTGTCTGACCACTGACGTCTGACATCCCCAAGCTACAACACATTTTAGTCAAACCTGACCGACAGACTATACTGACAATCCAGTCCATGGATGACTGCGTATCGACTGAAAATCAGAATCAGAATAGCCTTTATTGTCATTGCACATACAGGGTGACCCCCCAAAAAACGGGAACTTTTTAACAATCCAATAAAACCAAGAGTGATGGAAGAAAAATATTTT
>JAPTGZ010000006.1:37747436-37758066 GCA_029814645.1 Fowleria isostigma | reverse complement strand
TTCTTTGCAGTTCAACTGGACTAGTTTGGTTTCAAAAGAGCAAAACTAGTCCATTTGAACCTAGAAAAATGAAGTTGACACTATTTACAAGTTATTACAGTTATTTTATTTTCAGTCATATCAATCTGTATGTGGAACCTGAACTAAAATGACATCAATATCCTTGATTGTTAATATCTTCGGTGCAATTTTTGCGTTTTGCAAATTCATCCCGCGGGTCACATTGGACCTTTTGGCGGACCGCTGTTGGCCCCCGAGCCGCATGTTTGAGACCCCTGCTTAAGAACATGTGAAATTATATATTTTAATATATATAAGTCACACCTGAGTATAAGTTGCAGGACCAGCCAAAGTATAAAAAAAAAGTGTAACTTATAGTAAAAAAAAATATGGTAACTTTTTCGTGCCTGTCGCTGAATGGTGGGTGGAAGTCAGACTACCTGGAGAGAACCAACAGAAACATGGAGAGAACATGCAAACTCCACACAGAAAAGTCAGCTGCTGTTGGAATCAAACCCAGGCCTTTCTTACTGTGAGGCAAATGTGTGAACCACTGCACCACTGTGTCACCATATGGCTTCATTCGCCTCCGTATATTCTTGGGTTTTCTGTGTTGACCAATGCTCAGGAGGAAGTAAGCAGAAGAAACAACAGGCCCTTTAAAAACTTTACATAGATTTTAAAAGTAGTGCTTGTTAAATAAATTATGGATGGTGCGGACATCTTTTCCAACCCCCACAGAGGCTCTTGTCTGATGATTTTTGCTAAAGCCAGGTAGGTGTGAGGCGGAGGAAGAGGAGGAGGACAAGAAAAAGCATCTTTATGCAAGACTGCATCCCCACTGTGCAATTTGTACGAGTGAGCTTATAAAGAGGATACAGTATGTGCAGAACGGTCCCCACCCTGCCTCTTCCCTTCATTCCTCCCTGTCGACTGGATTCCTCTAACTTCCTTTCATTCCCCATTAATCCTTGATGGTGCCAACATTAGCAGATGACTTGTTAACTAAACTTCACATTTTGGCCAAGAGGGACATGGATGAAGCAGCGATGTTTGAATTAATAAGAGTGAGAAAAGATTTAAGAGAATGTGGAATTTGAGCCTTTAACTGATGAAACCTAAGCTAATACGATAGAGGATCGCCCTTTGCATGAAAGAGGAAGAGACTTTTTTTTTTTACCCAGCATCGATGGAATCTAAAATAATGCTGATTTGAAGGTCTTAATAGATATTCTGAGCTTTGACAAACACATTTTGATGCATTTAAGTGCTCTGTCCAAGTCTTAATTTGGTTGCATGTTCTCATCCCAATGAAAACATGGGTGAATGTCATATTGATAGTCCAAATTCAACAGCAGGGGACAGCCACCACATCACACTTATGACTAAAACCAAAAATGAGTCAATGCTATGTATCAACAAACTGTATTATTTACTGACAAAGGGCTTAAATTCATTGTTTGCACATGTCTGTATTAGGGTAACGTTAAGTTTTCTTTGTCATTCTATGCTTATTTTGACTGTTGGTCCAAATAACACCAAGTCGTATAATCCTTGCATGTTGCATCAGCTGATCGTTTACATTAGTGCTGTGTTTTTAGACAGAAAATAGCCAAAGTAAAACCACAAATCACCTGTTTTCTGTACAGTTTGTATTGTCGATAGCTAAACTAAAGATCTGTTTGGAATCGAACAAACAAGGTTAGAACTGTGACAGTTTTGTCTAAAATGTGAATCAATAAATGGCAACTTTGCAAAGATAATAACATCACATAACTTCATAACTTCGTAAGCCTCATTGTAAAAAAACAAAAAATGCTGCCACTTGAGCATCAAACTCTATTTTTTTTCTTTTAGAGATGAAAATAACAGTACTTTGATCTTTTAACACTTGGGGCCTGATTTACTAAAGATTTGCGTATGTAAAAACATATGCAAACTTGACTGCACGCAAAAGCACATGATTTACTAACAGGACGCACCGGGAGTTGCATCTGTCAAATGGGCAAAATAGCTCACGCAACCCATTTAGTGTCTTTGCATTGATAAATATGCAATATGGGCCTTTCTGCCAGAACGCTCAAAATTATTGGGAGGAAAAAATGCAAATATTTATTTAGCATGAGTAGTGTGACTTTCCAAACCTGAAACTGATTGCGGTGGCTGATTTTTTGTCTATATTTATCAAATCTGAAAGGCAGGTTTTAACCAGCATAGCTCCGTCCAAAACTGGCTGCAGTTGTTGTGGTTAGGAGGTGGCATAGGCACAACCAAAGGCAACGCAGAGAACCAATCTGTTCTGCTCGTGTCAACATTTTTGGAACAACTGAGGAAAAAATAACTGAGACTTATGGCCATTTTAGAACTTCTGAACTAGGGGATGATTTGGATCCAGTCACAAAGACAAAACTCCTTGCAACATTACATTTCCATGCATCTGGATCATTCCAGGGCACTGTTGCCATTAGTGCCGGTGTATCCCAGAGCAGTTTTCCAGTGTATTGTCTCCATGATGACGACCAGTAGTGTATGCAAACTCCTCATTTAAAGCTGCACATAACTTGTCACCAATTTTTCATCAAATCTGTAAAACCCCAGTCATATCCTAAGTATCACAAATCCATAAGTCTTTTTGTGATTGCACACCGTAATGTCTTGCCTCATGGGGAACAATGTTGAAGTTTACTCCACCACAAACAACTCTGCATGTTTACAGAGCCAGTTGGTCACTAGGGCATTTCTGGAAATTGGTCGCGGCATTGCATTGTGGGTAGTGTACCCACACAGCCGCAGTGACAACAACAAAAAACAATGACCCAGTAAAAGCAGGTAGGTTCTCTCTGTGTTGACCTATGTGGTCACTGTCTGATACTTTGGTCAAAGGTCCTGTCACCATAATGTAACTATTATGATTGCCTCACTACTTCCCCTAGTGGTCACATAAATCCTGTGGCCCATTGCTGTAAATAAACTCAATTCATAACTCTACAATCCAATACATTGCATCAGAGCTCTTTATTCCACACACCCGAATGATTTACTCTTTAGATTTGAAAGTATAGATACTACATATAGTCTCATTAATGCACCACTTGAGTTCAGTGTTCGATTTCAGATAAACAAACACCACTTCGTGTACCATGTAGTTCTGGTGCATAGGGCTCAAGTGCACAGCTCTTAGATATTTATTTTACTAAATAAATTGAAAAACAACAGAAGGAGATCATGACTGTGTAGACCACTTCATGGATATCAATGCCCTCTTGCATTAATCAGACTCATTAACATAATATCTAGCATAAGCAATCAGCCGAGCTCCAGTTCAAGTGTCGGGCTATCTATGCTGATTCTTACTAATTCATCTCTGACCTTACTCAAAAACAACTTATTGCCTTGCAGCATTTATGTAATCAAGAGAAACATGGCATTGGGGGAAAAAAAAAGGAGGAAAACATGAGAAAGATCCTCAAGCATTCTTCAAAAAATGCACATTTAGTATGTCTTTCTATATTCCAAGGACCAACCTATTTCATGGTATTAGCCTTAAGCAGTTTCCATGATAGGAGCCCAGTGGTTTTTGTCTCCCAGATATTTTTTCTCCCCTCCGTGACGCCGCTAGAGTTTAAGAGGCGTACACATGAAAAGGTAAGTTCTAACACCATGAATAATGCACATTGTTTGCTGGAGAATCTGAAGCAGCCGTAAATATCAGATTCACATAATGCTCAGCAGTGACTCCAGGATAATTGCCAGCTTGAGCTGAGTAAAATGCATGAAGGCAAAAATATGATGTTCACAAACAAAGCCTAATGTTGGGGAGAAACCCAAAAAAAAATGGATACAATTCCCAGACACAAAGATCTAGACTTCTTTTGAATGCAGCCAAATGTGATCACTTTCTGGATGCCGCATTAAAAAGCTAATCATAATAATGAAAAGATACTAAATTATAGAGCAGCGGTTAAAGCTGAGAGGCCCAGACCAGGGAGATGGTGGCTTTTTGCCAGAACACTCAGGCCTCTTTCATGACAACACACTTAAACCTCATTAGAATTGCTTTAAAGGAGCCTCTCACTGGAAATTCCATTCTGGGCTAATTAAACTGATTTGTGAAGTCAAAAATGAAACATAAAAAGGGACAAAGCCTGAATTCAGGGACTTCTACTTCACCATATTTTTCAATTTAATGCAAATAGGTTGAGTGTGCACCTAATTCTTTGCATAAACAACTATAATTGTCAGGTATAGAGAAAAAGTTTCAACCCTTTTAACATAGTTTTTAAAGGCAAAGTTTGATAAAGTTTTTGCTTGTGTTTGTAAACAGATATTTTCAAACTCCTCCTTTTCACTCAGCAAACGAAGAAAGCGAGAGCGGTGGTTGAATGAGAAAACAGCCTTGAATTAGATTAAATAAACTAATCCTAATTGTGTCGTAGTGGTTATATCCTAAAAAAAAAAACATAAATAAATACACCACTGACTTCACAAGATTCTAAGCCCAAGCTTCCTACTATCCTGCATGTGACTGAAGGCTCCTGCAGACTGAGGTTTCAACAGTCTTAAAACTTTACTGACGTTTATGTAATTCAACAAGGATATAATAAACCTGCAGACGGCATGTACACAGACTGCGTAATGATAAGGTTTAACAAATAACTACCAAATAATCAATACTTGGTAGTGCAATATGTTGGGTGTGTGTATATATGTACATGTGTGTATGTAGATGTGTGTGAAATGACTACCTCTTCCTTCTTGCAGTGTATTTTATTTTATTATTTTATTTATTTTTGTATTTATTGTCTCTTGGGTTTTAAACAGTTCTCATAGGGTTTTTATATAAGGTTCCATGCACTTTTATATACATATATTTATAGTTTTTTTTTATGTACGAGTATTGTTTTTATAGAATTATATGTCTGCTTTGTGTCTTTGTGTGTTACTGGTCCTAGGAGCGACCACACAAAAGTTCCTATGTGTTATGCACAAATGGCAAATAAATTTCTTGAATCTTGGGTATGACTGGTTAAATGCTGTTTGGATATGAGGTTATGCACTAAAAGTTACATCAGCTAAAATATGGGGAGAAAAGCACCCACCGTCTGAAAATACACACTTTCCTTCTGCAGCTCTCTCCTCTCAGTCCAAATCAAATTCCTACATATAACGATAATCCTGCCACTGTTTAACACTGCACCAAGAGAAAACAGTTCTCCATGCCTGTTTGTCATGGAGTTGAGTACTAGAGTCACAGCAGAGGAAATCTTAACAGCAATCAGTAATTACAGCTGTCAATCATGTATTTAACCCCCCACATGAATACCTGACTAGACCAAAGTCAGCATCACACTGGAGATTTTTTTTTTTTTTTTTACTCAGAAGTTGGTCGACTTCTTATTTAATGTCAAACTACTCTGATCACAATGTTCTCAAAGATCATCAATGGAACTTTTACCCAATAATAGCATACACCTATCAAGAATTACAGCTTTAACATATCTAACGCTAGGATGAACAAGTATTTTTCCTCAATTTTGCTATTATGAAGGAACATGATGGTAAGACTTGAATATTCTATCAGTATTACTTATTATTGGATGAACCACAAACTGCATATAAATATGGACATAATGGCTAGGGATGGGAATCAAGAATCGGTTCTTTTCAAGAATCAGTTCTCGAATTCTCAGTTCCCAGTAGCTCAATTTCTTGGAATCATTTGCTTGCCTGTTTAACAATTCTGTTTATGAATTCCGCCTCCATGCGTGATGATGTCACATGTGCGCTGCATGGTTTTGGTTTAGAGCATATCCAACGTGGCATTGAGGCAGAAATGCTCCAAAGTATGGCTATATTTTATAGATAAAAATGACACCAGGGCCACGTTTAACACTGGCAAAGCTTCCATTTCTTCAAAGGGGGGGAAATGCTTCCAATATGATCAAACATTTGTCCACACAGCATGACATTCGTTTGCAGGAATGTCACGTGTTTGATATGCTACTTAGCGGTGCTTGTGAATCTAGCAGCAGGGCAAACATCAGAGCATTATCTGGACCTGGTTCTGGGGGAGGGGGCAACAAATGTCCTGCCCCCTCAAATAAAAGTTTCAAAAACTAGGAAAAAGGAAAATGAGGTGCACAACAGCAGGAGATATAGAGGAATTAGTCAAGTGTCACTCTCCCATCCCCCCAACCCCCAATGCTTCTGTCACCAGCATGTGACCCCTTAACATTCTTGATTGCCACCGCATATATGACAATCTGGAACTGGGCCTGACATCATCTGTTATTATTTTTTGTGCATACGATATATGTTATGTTTTCTGTACAGAGATGGAAATATAGAAGACATCAAACAAACCCATTTGTACTCTTTTATTCCCATCGATAAGAAAATTGATAAGGAATCAGATCCATAAGCAAATTTGAAAATGGAATCCTTGTCAATTCCCATCCCTAATAATGGCACCTCCCCAAAGGTGAAGCCAAAACATTACAATCTTCCCATGGTCACACCAGTATAGGGCCTAAATCTTGTCCCACTGAAGCCAAATCCAAAATTCTGACCTCACTGTTAAATTGCTAGAAGAAATTGTATTGTGTGATACAACTTTACATAAAACACATGGGTGGGATTAATGCTATGGTGTTTATTATATCTGCCTATGTAAATCTATTCCTATAACAATACCTTATTTACTCTCTGTTTATAATCTGCATTATGAACGGCTCTGTACCCCTTTAAGCGTTTTAAAATCTAAGACCATTCACACGATACGCGCTGTGGTGCAGGACACTAAAATCAATCAATTATTTCATCAATATATGCTCTGCATTAATCCCTTAATGCATCTAGTCTAGTGTGCCCATATGTTCTGCTTCCTGTGTGTTAAATATTTCCGTACATGACAGTATAGGCACATAAAAAATGCTCAAGGCTATGACCAAGAGCTCTCTGCATTCACTCGACAGGTTGACTGCTATAGGCTGCTTTCTCCATGGTAACCATATCTGCTTCATGCCATTTTTAACCTCAATCCTTTTCATTTACTGTCTCTATAAGTCTGTACAGTAAGCCTCTCCCAGTCATCATTCAATATGTGGTTTCCAGTGTAATGGCATCACAGGTTAAGACTTAATGGCTTAGTGGTGCAGTGTTATCCCACTTGTATAAGATTTTTGTATAATTTGAGTTTTTACAGTTTGAGTTACTTATAGTGTGATGCACACTGTTCTGTGAATTTGTGGTTGATTGTATTCTTCTCCTTTAGTGTTTTAGCTGTTTCATTTAGCTGTTTTACCTCAAATAGGACAAATAAAGAGGTGTGTACTTCATTAATCTGTCAGGCAAACTATGTGGAATGGTATCAAAGAAATAACTATAACTAAGAAATGACTTTAGATGTGGTCCCTGGACCAACTTGTCACTCTAAAAAACAATCATATAAGATTAAAGTTAGAGTTCTGATTACTGGTGTATGAAAAATCAAAAATAAAATACTGGTGTTAATAAAAATCATTATTTAAAATACCCTTAAAATACACTTGAATACATAAAATACTGTATTTATGTGTACTATTTTTCTATTTAAATGTATTTCCTATTTTACTATTTGAAACATGTAACACAAACACACATAAAACAAGGCTGGAAGGGAAAAAAAGAGCAGCCAATTAGCCTTTTAAACCTTATTTTGCACATAACTAAAATAAGCAGCTCTGAGCCAAAGCCGAACCAAAAACTTAGTCTGTCAGCTGCAACTAATATTTAAAATGAGTAATTCATTTTACTGTTCAGCATCATTATCTCTTTCAGATAAGTCTGACATTGTGTTTGCGCCAAAATAAGTGTGTGCTGTCTGCATAGCATGATGAAAGCAGACAAAATAATCTTTGTTTCTCCGACAACAAATTTAACACTATCAAAGTATGCATAGCATTAAGAAATGTCTACCGGCGGCAGCAGGGGGTGGGGAGGAAACCAGGGTCCTAAGACCCTCCTATTAAAGGCTAGGACCCCTCCCCCCAAAAATATTTATGGATTAACAACTATAACATGAATACATATGCAAAAAATAAAACATGAAGTGGTGGATCTACCGGGGTAGCATAGGGTGGAAGCTGCCACCCTAAAACACATCCACCCCTGTTGCCACCCCGATCTGCAGGATTTAATTCAAAGAAAAATTAGGCCTCATCAGACACGACTGTGAATTACCGACTGCATGTGAATGCAGCACAACATGACGGGACATGACCCCTCCCCCACTCAAGCACCTCGACTCCCCCAGACAGTGGTTTCATTTAAACATTGATCAATACAGTCGGACTGACGATTCCACGTGCAGAGCCGGTGTATGAATGGAGCCTCTGAACCCACACGGTGTGTGTTTGGAAACGGAGTCTGGAACCAACAGAATGGAAGTGCCCAGGTGTACCAGGTGAAGTCAGTTTAACTCACAAAGTTAAAGTCAAATTAAACATGTAATGAACAGAATCTACACTAAAGGTGCAGTCCGTTGGGTCATCATTAGCCAACAGTGAGTCCCTGGAGTTAAACCAGGTTAGATCCATGTCAGTGGGAAAATAACAAATTCACTGAGGAAAATATAAGGATTTGAACAATGAAATGTTCATATCTGGACACTTGCAGGTCACAAGGAAAAGTAAAAATGACATCATTACTAGTTATATTGAGGGGTGAGGATATAGTAGGAAGAAGAGAGGGAGAAAAAAGAAGAAGAAAGAATGGTAGAGAAACCAAGAGGGTCACAGTTGAAGACCACTGATAATTTTTGTGTGATTATTATAATTAGACCACCCTATGTTTTGTTCAATTTCTCATTCATTTTAATGCCTGTCCCAACTAAAGGCCCATTTGTTTGTACTAATAAAATGAAAACTACACAAATATCTGATAGTTTAATTTTAGAGCTGATATCTATCCATTTTCCATGGTTTTATAGATAATACCTAAAATCACATCAGTTCTTACATCAATATCTATCATATTGTACTGACAAAAACAGTGCTTTTACACATTCCATGTTTTCTTTTCTGTCTGTTTTAGTCACATGATACACACAGGAGTTAGGACTGGATTGAATAACCATTGTTTTTGATGACTTTTGATGATCTATTAATTTTTCCGCAACTGTAGACACAGCTATACACTGTACTACAGTTGTCACAGTTTGACTCTTTTGTAAACTCACAGCCACCTCTGTGGTGGCTTTGGTTTTAATTGTTTGTTTGTCTTGTTTTTTGGCATTTGTTCATTCATTAAATACAAGTAGTTAAATATGTTTGTACATGATAAACATTTACTAACTTGCATTTCATAATATGTAGAGTACTAACCTGGGAAAAGTCACTCTATATCAATTGTACTATTGTTTGTTGGTGTTTGTTGTGTCAGAATTCATTAGCACCTCCTATAAACAATCAGGCCCCCCCCTTGCCCCCCCAGTAATATTTTTCTGGGGCCGCCACTGGAAATGTCACACAAATTCCATTATAATAAAAGTCAAAGAAAACTAGCTGGAAAGATGCAGATTGGTGATAAGTTAAAGGAAATTCTTAATAAAAGAATGAAATTTAACAAAAGCAAATGCCTCTGTAGAGGGGATTTGCATGGTACAGTCAAGCAATTAATATCCATTCAGCTTTGTGGCTTGTGTAAACATGCATCACAGACCCAGTTGAGTTTGACTGGGTCAAGATGACAACAGGAAAAGATCTAAGCAACATTCAAGTGTGAATAAGGGTTCAGTGTTGGGGCACAGATGGCAGGAGCCTCAGTCACAAAGACTGTTGAGCTGGAGAGGGATTCAACAGGAGCAGCGACTGAAGTGACTGAAGTGACATCTGCACAAAGCCATCACAGAAATAGGACCATAAACTGTGGTCCGCGGGACATTCAAGAATTGAGCTGTTTGAAGATTATGCCACTGTTTCACTGGCCTTTTCAGCTTGACTTGTGTTGACTCAGAGCCAGGGCCGTTTCCTGCTATAGGTGGACAAGGCAAATGCTTAGGGTTTGGGGGGCCCAAAGCTGCATGGTCAGCTTCATCTGAGGAAAATTCAAATGCCCTGTCTTAATCTGTAGCTATCTCATGAGTTTATTACATACCTGATATATCTAAAAAAATAAACATAGAATATAAATAAAATAAACTGCATCGATAAGTTGTGGCTGGTGTTTTTGTGTCATTATTAGGTTATTATGTCACAGTTAGTGACATATTAGGCTGCTGACAGGTATGATGGGAATAACTGACAGCTACTCACCTGCCATTCCTATTAGTGAGAGTATTAAACAAAAAAAAAACCCAAAACACTGTAATGGCATCAAAAAGAAGTTATCTCAGTGGTTGTATTTTCTTATTTAAAGTAAACTATTTTTTATAAATACTCAAAATCAGGTTTATTTATTGACATATTGTTGTTTTCCTTGTATTATACTGTTTATCAGTTCAACTTACCTGCGTAACTCAACTTAAAATGTTTAATTTTAATTATTGTGTCATCTTAGAAGACCATCTAAAGGGTTAGGAATCTCTTCATTGTAGTTGACAAACTAACCCCCCCCCCCCAAGCAGCATCTTGCTTTGGGCTCCCACTAAGCT
>JAPTGZ010000006.1:37736462-37747336 GCA_029814645.1 Fowleria isostigma | reverse complement strand
AAAAAAACAAACCCAAAAAACAAACCAGAACCTGTTCTAATGGTCATTAAATCACATTTTTAGTGACATAACAGAAGTGTCAAAACTCATTATTAAGGGTACAGGGGGGTTTGTCAAATGTTGTCTTTATGGGGGAAAGAGTTAAGGTGTACAGCCTTTAACATTAATATATATACATATATATATATATATATATATATTTAGTTGGCTTTGGCATTACTTATTATTTATATGTGTTTTCCATCTATGAGCATCTCCCACATTTGCATTGCATTGTGTTGAAGGACAATAGAATCCATCATTGCCACACTCAAAAATCATTAAGTATGCATTCTGACATTATGAGAATCCCCTAATTTACTCACTTTAGCATAGTGACTGTATTATGTGCTTAAATCCTTGTTAGAATTAGTATGCAGAGTGGAGTGGTGACATAGTGTGGGTTTATCAGAAAAGTCCTAGACATGGGACTCCACTACAATAGCCCTGCACTAGTAATTGCAGTCTTCATGATGTTTTGGACTGGATGACATTCAACAGTAGATGACATTAGATGAGTCGCATGTGTAATGTGGACAGTATTTACCCTCATGGAGTTGGCCCGTCCGTTGAAGGGCTGACCCTCTGTGAAGAACTCGGTATTGTGGTCCAGTCGTCCATGGCCTCCGTACAGAACCTCATCTGAATCCAGCTTGATTTTGTATCTGACAAAGAAGAGGGTTAAGGAGCGATAGCAGTGGGAAAGTAGATTATAAGATCTAGGACATAAGACGCACAAGAAGAGGTTTTTATCACTAGTGCTTTTGGTGTGGAAAGTTGGTTTAGCAGCGCTCAGCAGCTTTATACTCATTGAAATCCTCACATCCATCAGCATTCATCACCCCCTCACAGTAGAGTGAAGTGACAGTGCAGAGCAGTAACAAAGAGAACGCTGCCGGGAATTTGCATAAATACAAAAGTGATTCAGCCATCCAGCCTGCCTGTCTAATTTACCTAATTCAATGCATAAATAATGAATTTCATCAAAAAAAGAAAAAAAAAAAAGGGGGGGAAAAAAAGTGATCCAAATGAGTGACAACAAATACACACAAATAACGTGTCTAAAAAAAGGCATTCAACCCTCTGGGGTTTGTTCGTGTTTATTGTTTTACAACTTTAAGTCACAGTGGAATACTTAGGCATCTGACAATGATCAAGAGAAAATACTCATTAAAATCAAAGTAAGAGCAAATTACTGCAAATTGATCACAATTAACTCAAAGCATAATGCACAAAATAAACAGACTGGATATTGATTTTTTTTCAAATGAATTTTTAGCTTTTGCTACAGCGCTGAGCACAGATGAATCTTGAAATGGAAATTGATGAGAATTTAATGATTTCGATTCCAGTATTGATTTTGCCTATTGATTTGATCCCTTATCAATTCACGTACCAATTCTCATTGGGTGAGGGAATAAAAGAGTATAAATAGGTTTGTTTGCATTAACTCATCTCATCTCTCATCTCATCTTCATCCGCTTTATCGAGTTGGGTCACTGGGGCAATAGTCTTAGCAGGGATGCCCAGACTTCCCTCTCCTCAGATACTTCGTCCAGCTCCTCAGGAGCGACCCTGAGACGTGCACAGGCCAGCTGAGAGACATGGTCTCTCCAGCTTATGTTTGCATTAACTGTCTTTTATATTTCCATCTGTGCACAAAAAAAAGAACATATACAGTATGCACAAATACTGTATAGGGCAGGTCACACCATACGTTGTAAAAAAGGGAGAGTGAAACTTAAAGCTGCATATGACATTCGTCACCAATTTTTCATCAAATCTGTACAATTTGACACATAGCCTAAGTATCACGAATCCGTAAGTCTTTCTGTGATTACACAGCTTAATTTCTTCCCTCATGGTGAACAATTTTGACATATACTCCACCATAAACAAAGTCCATGTGTTTACAAACATCACCGGCAGAAACTCGGGAATTTCCAGAAATTTGTCATGACACTGCATTGGGGCATGCAGCCTCCGTAGTAGCAACAAAACACGACAACCAAGCCAAACCTAGTGGGTTCTCTGTGTGGAACCACGCTTCTCACAATGCAACACGTGACCAATTTCTGGAAATGCCAGAGTTTCTGCCTGTTATGTTTGTAAACACGTAGGTTATGACTCGGGTTTTACAGATTGATGAAAACTTTGTGATGGACGTCATAAGCAGCTTTAAGATACTTTACTAATTCCTCTATGTTTCTGCTGTTGTGCACCTTATTTTCCTTTTCCCTGCCTTCAGGAACTTTTATTTGAGGGGCAGGATGTTTGCTGTCCCCCCCCAGACTCAGGCCTGGTGGTCACTATGGCGCTAGATTCACAAGTGTCACTAAGTAGCATATCAAACACGTGACATTCCTGCAAATGAATGTCATGTTGTGTGGACAAACGTTTGAGCAGATTGGAATTATTTCCCCCTTTGAAGAAATGGAAGCTTTGCAAGTGGTACTAGTGGCCCTGTCGTTTTTTCGCCTGAAATATAGAAATACTTTGGAGTATTTCCACCTCATCGCCATGTTTGCTATGTTCTAAACCAATACAGAATATGTGTGACGTCATCACACATGCACAACAAAGGCAGAATCAATAAGCAGAATCGTTAAGCAGGCGGGTAAATGATTCCAAGGAATTGAGCTACCAGGAACCAGTTCTCAAAAAAAGAACCAGTTCTCGAATCCCATCCCTACATGAATCTGTATTTGTCAGGTTTGCCAGAAAAGTTTGCAAATCCTCAAGCTTGCCATCTTCTAAACTTCCATTGTGATGCACAGTTTCAAAACAATAAAACACACCCTAGTAGTAGAATAGTTTTAATGACATTGCATCTTTCTTTGCAACACTAAGAGAATTTAAAAAAAAAAGTAACTGCTTTCTGTCATGTATAGAAAAGATGTGTTTACTGTGTCAGTCGGAAGTGAAGGAGTAAGAAGGGCTCCTCTCCATCACTTTTTCTTCATTTGTTTGCACAATCTCTCTGCTGTGCTTCCTCCATAAAAGTATTCCCAGTTTATGAAATATGTCAAAATGAAAATATGAGATGCTGCATGGAATATAAAATGTAAATCATTCATAGGCTCCAGTCAGGAACTGGGCATACACTCCAAGTTGGATGTTTACATTTTCTTTTTACAAACTGCGTTCATACTCACAAGTCCGAACATTGCATCAAAATACTCTCTTTTTTGACCCTGGTATGCTTAGTAAGCGTCCAGACCAACAGTAAAGGCATTTTTAATTTTCACATTTGTTTATTAGATCACATTGACACCTTGATGCGGTCAGAATTGCCTTTAAATGGTGTAACTTTAATCAGTCACTTAGGTTGGACTTCCACAGGTTTTACCCAGGAGTTTTTGGTCCATTCCTGTCAGGTTTGAGAGCCTTGCACCATTCTGCCTTTTCAATTCAGACCCACAAATGTTCTAGATTAAGGTCAGGGCTTTGTGATGGCCACTTCAAGCCATTTACTTTTCTGGCCTTCAGCTGTGTTTTTCCACTGTGGAGCTATGCTTAGGGTCATTGTCCTGATCACACATCTATTACACTCACAGGTTCACGTCCACTGAACCCACACAATTCTCCTTCTGATGCCAATGGTTTTAAAAAAAAGCCCCATTCCTCGATTAGTTAAAACAACTCTAGAACATGATGCTCCGTTGCTTGTGCTTCACAGTTGGGATGCTAATCTTTGCGTTACAAGCCTCACTCGTCGTGCTCATTAACCCTTTACCTACCCCACCATGAGAAACCTGATGAAAATACATTTTTGTTTGCATTTCTTAATCCTTTGGGTGAGTAATTTCTATTTTTTTTTCTTTTTATCATTCTTACCACTATCAACTTAGAAAGTGTCCAAAATCACCTTACTAAGAAATTTCTTTCAACATATTCATGACGTATTACCACTAAATGTTTAATATTTGCAGCAATACATGAATAAAGGTTTTGATTTTAAAACAAATATTCCATTATTTCATATTGGTTTAATTTTTCTACTCTTACCATTAAGACACAAATCAACTATTTGGTTGAGCATGTTTTTAAAAAATAGTATATTTGTAATTAAATTTTTTTGTGCTATCAAATAATATTATGTTCAGGAAGGCCAAAAAAGTATTCATATCTTTCATATTTTCACCAAAAACAGTCCAAATTCTTTAGTGATTTTTATCTTTCTTGGTTCAGTTAGGTTCAGATAACTTAGACATTCCATGTATTGAAATACAGGGACTAAAAATGTGATAAACCATATGGTTGAGCAAGCAGTTAAAGGGTTAAATATTGTTGATCACTGAATTCAAGATTCTAAACATTTACTGTCATGTGTACAGTAAAAAAAACAGTTTCCCTGTACATTGAAAATCTTACTTCGCCATCCACACCGAATGGATCAAGAATTTAAGATATGTATAAAAGTATAAGTATAAAAATGTTAATAGAATTGTTAAACTAGGAAATTACAACAACCAAAAAAAAAGTGGCATTGAAGCGATGGCATGCGAGAAAAAGAGCGCAAAAAATATAAACTACCATGTCTAAGAGAAAATTATATTGCATTATAATCTATGTTAAAAATAAATAGTATGACTCTTTTGTGAAATGCAAAAGTGGTGTACCACAAGGGTTCATATTGGGACTACTGCTCTTTTGGATATGTTAATGAGCTACCAGACCGCTGTAAAGAAGTTGGGTCTTATATGTATGCTGATGACATGATTTTCTTTTTTCCTTTTTTTAACATATCAATAAAAACACCACAACAGGCTGCATAATAGGATAATTGTTAGTGTTTTACAGTGGCTTCAAGATAATTTCATGTGATTATTTTATTGCATCTTTCTTACTGCATAACCATCAGGAACCAGCCTTGTAAGTATATGTATTTATTCAAAGATCTAATCCTTTTTGATTTTGTACTGTTGATACTGTTTTTGTTCCAGTGGTGTTTCTTCGATGTATATTTTGGACCAGTTACTGCCAACATCTTTGCCACTTTAAAAAATTATTGTCCTGGGATACAAGTACACCAAAACACCCCTGGGAGTCATTACACTTTTCATTCCTGTTGGATTGTACAGATGAATATGATGCCTTCAATTGTCTGACATGAATCTGAATCCTAGTAAAGAATTAACCAGTTAGAAGTTTATAAAGTTACAACATAAATTTTCGGAAGCTTCCAGGCTGTTTAAAGACATCAAAGTTGATTTATGTAAAGTCTTCATAAGATGGAACACATTGAAGTGAAAGGTTCAGAAGAATGAAAAACTGAGTTTGAAAGCAAGTTATATAAACCTTCAACCTAAACTAGGTGTTCACCTGACTGATCACAATGAACACGATGAATTAGGCCCTACATGAGGGAAGTGAAAAATATAGTCTAATGTGATAACTAAATTATTACTCTGTCTGAACTGAACTATATTCCAATAACACAAAATCACTCCCTCACATTTTTCAAATGTTAGGATGTTCAGGAAATTTCTTGACATTTCCATTGTTTGCTCAGAAAAAAAACAAAAAGGATGAATATCAGGATCAGTCACTAGGCTGTTATTGATGTCATGGAAAATACTACAACGAAGAGAAACCTCACTTTTACAACTACCACATGTACCAGTCCTGCCTCAGGTGGAGGACTTTAAGTATCTTGGGATCTTGTTCAGGAGTGAGGGTACGATGGAGCGGGAGATCGACAGGTGGAGCAAGGCATCGTTTGTAGTGATGCGGACGCTAAACCAGTCTGTTGTGGTGAAAAGTGAGCTAAGCTGAAAGGCAATGCTCTCGATTAATCAGTCGATCTATGTTCGACCCTCACCTAAGAGTGCTGAGTTATGATTGAAAGAACAGGGTCATAAGGACAAGCGGCTCAAATGAGTTTCTCTGCAGGGTGGCCGGCTCAGCCTTAGAGATAGGGGGAGGAGCTCGGACATCTGGGAGGGCGTTGCTGCTCCTCCACGTCCAGAGGAGCCAGTTGAAGTGGTTGATCTAGTGAGGATGCCTCCCGGACGCCTCCCTGGGTAGGTGCTTTGAGTACGTTTGTCCAGGAGGAGACACGCTGGAGGGATTATATCTGTGGGCGTGGCCTGGGAACGCCTCGGGATTCCCCTGGAACTGGTGGAAGTGGTTGAAGGAGAGGACTGTCTGAGGCTCCCCTGCTGAGACTGCTAGCCCCTCACGACCCCGACCCAGATAAGAGGAAGATGGTACAGCACATGTACCACATGTAAAAAAAACATGTTTTTTTTTTTTAATCTGCAAAGTCCACACAAAAGTTTAGTTTGGTAACTACATGTAACTTAATGTCAAAGTATAAAGAAAAACCCCACAAACATCTGCGCTGTGCATTATTTACTTGTGCCTCTTCGAGACAGGCGTTCTGAGGAGCGGTATCATAACAAACATCAGGAGAGCTAAGCAGACATGCAAAGGGCCCCATAATTGGCTGGTTGAATAATCACCTTATCTCTCCATAGGCGATATTGTGGAGTTTGAATGTGATCCTCAAACACTGCCTCATTCTGCCCCAGAGCTGGGAAAATTCCACTTTTGCTGCCTTCTTGTCTGCTTTGATAGCAATGATTAAAAAGAAGTGCAGCTGTGTGCATTGTTTCTGCTGAAGAGAAAGGGCTCCTCCTCTAAACCATGATGTTTTATTGATAGAACAAACCCATTTTGCTATGGAGGTTTTACAATAATCATCAGAAGAAAATATATTCTCTCAAGCTATATTCCTTGCAGGGAAACTTAAAAATATATGTGAATTTAGAGGCTGATACAATCAACTTTTAACTTTGAATAATCCTACATGGACTATATTTGTAATATTTTGCAATAAATATTTTATGGTAAAACAATATGTTTCAGACGGAATTTCAAATTCTTCTGCCAATCTAATGCAACATGTGTAACATTCTTGTGTGTTGTATGTGATCTGGGTACATGTCTGTGCCACAGAGCGCAGTGGAAATGAGGCCTAGTTACTGTAATTCCGAGTCCCAGGAGAACTTCTCTGTAAGGAAGCGAGAACCAACACAAATTGGTGGTTGGGAGCTCTGAGCGATTACGTCTTTGTTAGTGGCAACAGATGACTGCAACAGCTTGCAGTTCAGCTGTAAAGTATTGTAATCAATACAGCCTTTGTGAATAAAGGGTAAGATTTAAGAACACAATCAATTTTGCCCAATGAGCGGAAAAAAAGAGGGTAGTCCGAAGACTGATGATTAGACCCACTGATGACCTGAAAACAATCTGGCCATGTCCATGATTGCAGACTGAGGCACCATTTAGTTTCTCCATCAGCTTGTCGTTTTTCTGGCTTTATAAAAGTAATAGCACCCTGGCGTGGGTGCAAGAGCGGAGCGAGGTGTGTGCACATCTGAGGAATGTGGCATGGCCTTGTAAGCATTCTAAATACCATATCTTGCCTTTTCAGATTTGACTTTTTGTGCTTTCTACTCAGCCTGTGCAAGTTACATCAGAGTCAAAGAAATGGTAGTCGCAGAGGAATGAGAGTGCATCGAAGCCAACCAGCAGCAGCTGTGTAAAACTCAGACTGATGTAAAGTGGGACCATTAAACACTATTAATTTCAAAGGAAAAAGATGTCTATCACTTTCTATCCAGACCGCGTCAGTAAAGTACATTTTTACTTTTTAAATTGAACTTTTACCTTTTCCTCACATTGGTGACATAAATCTAAATGTACTCATTTTCCAAAACATATAAATTACATCTACAATTCAACATTACATTAATTTAGAGCTATATTAATTGGGAGAAAGGCTGATTGTATTTTTTTGCCTTCATTGTTCTGAATTCTTGGCAGGATCTTCCCTGGGCCTATTTTCCATATTTGCTGGACTATTCAACTGGCACTTGAACACAGAACTCTTTTTTTGTTGCTAATTATCATACATTTTATTATCATAATAGTTCATATCAGGAATTATTGCCTTCTACGATGACTTCTTTAATGGAGAAATAAGAAAAAGGCCTCAAGCTGATAGTGAATTTTAATGGGCATAATGGTTTTATTGCAGCTCTTTAGCTCGCAGGAGAGAATCTACGCTCAAATTAAGAAAAAAAAATGGTATTAAACAATAGAATCTAAATTAAAATGTCCAGTGTATTCTGGCCCTCTGGATCCACAGATGGAGCAAACTGTATCTGATTCATATGACATTTATATTATGTGGTTGTTTGACGATGCTGCTCTGTCCATTGTCCTTCACTTCCTTATCGTTATCATATTTGTGTTTGATACAAAACAGTGGCTTGAATCACAAAGACCATCGGCGCTGTCGTCACATGGCACGTTTCACATAAAGGATGTGTCGATGCCTTATATTTATGGTGGCAAAAAATCTGATACCAATTTTGTTACAACAATTATGGGAAGAATTATGACCATGTGCAAATTAACTGCACAAAAAAAAGGTTAAACGATTAATATTTGTAAATTGTGCAATTAAAACTCTCCACCTTGTGTATATAATCAGATGCAGAAAAACTGGAAACTAACTGAATTCATTTCACTGAGCGCTTTTAACCCTTTATAACCCACTCATAGAAATACTATGAAATTCAAAATTTCAAACTCAATGTGTTATTGTGAAATTTTTCCATTTTTTTAATAATATGTAGAAAATTCAGGTCAGTGAAATTACCATATTTGGTTCTTTACCCATAAGTGGGAAAAAAAAATCCAAGATAATAATAAAAAATCCAAGATGTACAGGGTCAGGCAAAATGATCTGACACATGTGTAGGTTTAATAAAATGCAAATGAAGTAAAGAAACAAAAAAGTGTTTTTATTGTCAAAGAAGAAAAGAAAGAAAGAAAGAAAGAAAGAAAGAAAATCACTGAAAACAAAGAAGGAAATCTGAGAAAATAAAGAAGAAAATTAGAAATAATGAAGAAAATCAACAAAAACAAAGAAAATCAGAGAAAACAAAGAAGAAAATCACCAAAAATGAAGAAGAAAATCGCAATATATATCGCAGGGTTAAAAAAATTGCAATGTCAATTTTTTTCAGTATCATGCAGCCCTAAACAATAGTACCCTGTACCTAGCATGGCATGCAAGCACACAGGAAATAAATTAATTAATGCATTTTTTGTTTCACTAATAGACAGCCGTACTATTAATACCAGTCAAACTCTCAACTATCACTTCTTACACTGTTTTTTTTTTTTTAAGTTGAACTAGATATCACTCTTCTATTTATCTACACTAAATGAACACTTTTAGAATAACATCTTGAGTCTTTTGATTGATCCAGTTGTCTGTGCCTGACATCCGATAGAGCTACAACATGTTCCACGCCGACAAAAACTAATGCAGCTTCGTATTTGCAATCCATCTTTTTTTTTTTTTTTTTTCCCCCCCTGTGACTTTATCTGGTTAATTCAAGATAATATCAAGAGTAAATTATTGTTCCCTAAGCGCACTGTGTATTTTCGCTTAAATTCAAGCAAGTTAGTGTCACCGCACCTGTAGTTGAATTATTCCAAACAGCTCTCGAGCAGCGTCTCAGACAGAAAAAGTGAATGATGACCTGACACAATCTCAACTGCCTATTGGCACAGTGTAAATCAAAGAGCAATCTGCCCTGACAGGTACAGCTTTCATGACGGGATCCAACTGGGATTTCAAATACTCTAACCAGCCAGATAAAGCCCACTGCTTGAAGAATGTGTCCACCATGAGGGAGAGAAGAAAAAAAAAAAAAAAGAAAACCAACAACCCAAAACAAACAAACAAAAAAGAACACTGATGGTTTGAGTGCCTGTCGAAGAGCTGACATTGACTGCATTTTAATGGCCAACATTTTCGTCGAGGTACTTTGCTTCACTTTCTCTCCTGTTTCTTGTGGAGGGGGAAAATAAAACACACTGGAAAGAGGACAATAAGAAGCAAGAGAAAAGCTTGTCAAAAAAATAAGAAAAGGCCAAACAGTCAGGCTCCAACTAAAGATTGCTTCTGAGGGATGATCACTACATTGCGGCTCAGCTGTTATTCATTACTTTACTTCCAGTTTTTTTTTTTTTTTTTTTTTTACATTATACCCTAGACCTCAAAACGGTGGATTTTTAATGTCATTTTGATGTGACACTGTACATTTTCTTGGAGTTTTCTGTGTATAATTAAACAAAACAGTGTACGCATTATGCAGAGCTAGTCATACATTTTTAAACTGTCACGTAAAAAAAACAAAAAAACAACCCTTTTAAAGTTTTACATAAGGCAAAAACATCAGAAAAGAATGGAGTCATCAGTGACAGAGGCGGATGAAACAAACAGGATTTTGCTGAAGAAGGACAAGCACCAATACAAAAGAGCATTTCATTCATTCGTTCATTTTCTCAACCGCTTAATACTCAAGAGGGTTGTAAGGAGGGATGCACAATATTGGAAAAATAAAAGAACTTTTTGGTGATTTTTTTTTTTTCTTGTTTGTTGCTCATTTTTCAATGTTGTTACCAGCGACTCACTCTGAACTGATTAAAAACTATTATGATTGGTGGATGGAAAAACAGTATGCAGTATGTGTCAGGTACCCTTGAAACTAGATGAGAACACGATGAGTTCATTTTCCGACTACAATGCAGGATCTGCGATGTGACTATTGAGCACAGGTACATTACGATGTCAATGCGATTAAATGATATATTGTACAGCTCTAGTTACGAGTACAGGCGGTCCTCGGGTTATGAACGAGTTCCGTTCCTACGCAGGCGGTGTAACCTGAATTTCCGCGTAAGTCGGATTTTACCCTTAAATACCCCCCCGGCTTTACCGATGTTCGTCGGCGTCTCGCCTTTCT
>JAPTGZ010000006.1:37631396-37642717 GCA_029814645.1 Fowleria isostigma | reverse complement strand
TGTATTTGTGTGGGAGTGTTTCTAATGCCTGAATGTGAGTTTTTACAGCCGTGACAAAAGACAAATTTCTGTTTTTTATCTGGAACAGACAATAAAGTTATTTTGATTTTTTTGATTTTTTTTTGTGCATTTGTGTGATCCATAAGTTGTACTGCAGATGTCAATGATAAACGGGCATAATATTGTTAAAATTCTAGTTAGTTTTCAGAAGAAATTTCAGGTTTTTTATATTTGTTCATGTTATTCATGTTTTTTTAAAGGATACTTTATAAATATAAACACTTTCATGATATAGTTTTACTTATTTTACCTTTATTATTTCCCATCAGATCATATCAGGACAAATGTGGCCCCTCAATTAAAATGAGTTTGACACCCCTAGTCTAAAGTACCATGTATTATATTAAGTGTTAATTATATTATACTCTTTATTTTGTTCTCTCTATTTTGTTGCATTTCATATTTGTTGTATTGATTTTGTTTTTTTATCTACCTTTTTAACATAAGAGACAAGAGATAAAATGTGGTCTTGTTTTTCTAACCAAGGTCCATTTACAGATCTTTATGCTCACGTTGATTAATGTGCACCGTCCCTGTCGAATAAAGCAATAAAACGAAATTAAATGATGGCCCTGCTGCCATGATGACAGAATTAACAAGATAAAAACCTCCGCAAGTGTTACTGTGTTTATTGATTTTATCACGCTCCTCCATCTTGTGATATTTCCCAGTCGCGCGCATTGTATGTAGACAAGTATGTGAACAAGTGTGTTTGTGATGAAGCCAGTTGTACAGGAGCACAATGGGTAAAAAGCCAGTGCATCAAGGCCTTAGACTTCAGAAAAATGGCACCGCCTGCAGCACCTTCCCCATCATTCAGGATGGTGGGATGAACATATTTGCAGAAAGTTGATTTTTCATATATCCATGAGATACGGAGCAACGTTATTCATTCCTTTCAAGTTATGTTTCCCTGACCCGGGGAATGTATTTACTCCTTTTTTTAGCTCCGTTTTTTGGTATCCATTTAGTCCTGAGGGATCTATATCCGGCTCTGCAGCTGATAAATCTCCACTCTGTTAATGAGCTACCGCCTCACTTCATCAGAACATTGTTGGACAGGATATATGCTGGTTTTTAGCTTTTAGCGAAAGCCCACTGCCCGCTGTGAGTTAACACAACATTATCAGTCATCACTGTGATCACTATGATCAGCTGTGATTGTGTGGAAGTAGTGGACTGGAAAACCTTTGTCAGGATAGGTTACCACTCTCCTGAAAACCGCTATCTGACATTTGATCATATTAAACTTTCAGTATTTCCCTGTGTGTTTGCATGCAACACAAGGCTCGGTGGAGCATTGTTGGTCAGACTGACTTACGACTTATACAAAACAACTTTGGCAAAAAAATACAGCCCAGAGCGTTGGAAATAGACCAAAACATATTATTACAAAAATGTGCAGCCCGGTCTTAAAAGATGTGTTATTATCTGAAATGACATTCTGATGAACAGATTTTGTTAAAGTTGCAGAAAACCAACCAAATTTGTCCATCCAAAATGAATCAGGCCATTTTCAAGTGGCTACTGTTCCAACACAATTGATCCTAAAATTATAGTATCAATACAAAAAATGTTCAGCTTGGCCCAAAGATTATCTTTAATGTACATCGCAATGATATCTCGTCCGATTTTCGCACACAAATATGAAAAAAAAAAAATATTCATTTTTTATGTGAAAAACAAAAAGTTGACTTTTTTTTCCAACCACTACTGCTTTACCATAATTTGAACTTTAAAACACTAGAATGTTTGTCCTCTCTCCAAGAATGTGTTTGGTGTGAGGATGGGGTTTACAGTTCTCGATAGGTGACTCTTAAAATTGAGTGAGAATTATCAAAATTTTCGGTTACATCACAGCTAGCCACAAGTCCACCAGTCCGGCAAGAGTCAAGCACATGGGTTACATTTCCTTCAGGAAATGTAGGAAAGTCTAGTTATATTATTGTTTATTATTATCCTTTATTTAACCAGGAAGAAAAGCTCATTGAGATTGAAAATGAATTTTTCAAGAGTGTCCTGGCCAAGACAGCAGCAGCAGAAATTACACAAAACAGCAATCACAGCCATACATCCATACTAAAAATATACACTACCAGTCAAAAGTTTGGAAACACCTTCTCAATGGATGGGCCGCAGATGGCCAACAAGTCCCCAGCATCACTGGGAACTCCTTCAAGACTGTTGGAAAACATTTCAGGTGACGACCTCATGAAGCTCATCCACAGAATGCCAAGAATGTGCGAAGCAATAATCAAAGCAAAGGGTGGCTATTTTAAAGAATCTAAAATATAAAACATTTTGACTTATGTCACACTTGTTTTAACGACATAATTCTATATGTGTTCATTCATCATTTTTATGCCTTTAGTGGGAATCTACAATGTAAATAGTATTGAAGATAAAGAAAAAAACAGGTGTTTCCAAACTTTTGACTGGTAGTGTACATGAAAAATACACATAAAACAAAGAATATACATATAAAACACCACCATATTTTAAGAAGGTACTAAAAGTATAGAAACAATATATACTGTATATTCTAAATTTAACCAGGTAAAAAAGCCTCACTGCGATTTCCAATCTCCCTTTAAAGGTTGACGTGACCAAGAAAAGCAGCACAACACAGTCCCTGACAAAACACAATCAACACACATAAAAAAAGATATATATAAATAATAATAATAAGCAAACTAATTATTTGTGTAAGTTTAAAAACAGTTACATCAAGCAATCATATATTTCTAATCGGTAGGGGTATAATGATACAGTAAAATTCGGTTTGATACATTTTCGGTACAGTGAAGGAGACTAGTGAAGACGGGGTTATGGGGGGGGGGTGCACACCATAACTACACAAAAGGCAAAGAGTGATACATCAAAGAGCAAAAGAAGAAAGAAAACATACACAAAAGGTGGATGAAAGCAGCAGATACTGTACAATGGCAGACCTGCTGCCAGTAACAATATAGTAATAATATTAGGAAGAACTAGTATGGCAAAAGGCTCGCTCATATAAGTGGTGAGATGTATAAATATATATAATAATATATATATTAAAAAAAATTAAATAGCGGATTATGTACAACAATAGATAATGTGTAGCATAGATTAAAATAAAAGCAAGCAAGTGTATTAAAAACAGCATTGTAATATTGCACAAGGATATTGCGTTATTGCATAGACAGTTGCACAAGGTTTGAATTTTAAAGTTATTTTAAATTTTTAAGATGTTTTAAGCCCTATGGGAACCCTGTGTATGTAACTAAAAAGTAATATGCTACAGGAGTCATGTACCACATTACAATTCTGAGACAGTAATATTGTAAGGTAAGGAATTATTTTTAAATGACACTAATAATAATCTATCATGCATTCCATTTGGAAGTACCTTGCACAACACTGCTTCTAATGTTGTCTCTGTTGTCTACAAACGTCTCTGCCCTTTGACCTCCGTGTCCTGCTGATGTTCCAGCTGTGTCTGAATAAAGGAGCGTGATTGATCGATGTTCCTATAACCTTCAACTTGGCTAGCCTCAGTCTGTCAAGATGATGACATTTAACCTCTGACACTTTTTTGGTGTGAGGAAATTACACTGAAAAACCTAACAAAGCGCTGCTAAAACCAACAGTCGTGTTGTTGATCATGTTGAGAATAGGGTTTTATATTAGACTTAGAACCCAGTTTCTTCATATCCTCATTTATATGATGAATGTTGGCATCTGTGATACTGATTATTTCATTTTTGGCCGAGGTTTCTGTGAATGTTTGGCCAGGCTTCACTTGGCAAAGTGGCATTCTTTAGCCTTTTTACTAGCATTTCAATTCTTTTTGTCCCCCAAACAGATAAGCTATATTAAATCTTTTATTACAGAAAGACAAATTTCTGTTTTGTCAAAAGCTACAGAAGTGAAATGCATTTGTTGACGCAATTGTTTGTGTTTGCGTTACATCACTTCATCTGGGATAAAGGCTTATCTATGTTTCCTAAAAGAGGAGATGAGGTTTACATCCACAAACACAAAAATGGCATAGTTCAAACCCCCGACCGTACAGCTCCATGTAAACACACCTAATGCCTCTTCAGTCTGCACCGTCCCAGACAAACAGACAAATGAGACTACGCTCTTGTTTCTGCCGCAGAACTGTTAAGTTCTAGGGCACTTTACAGATTCAGACCATGAATTAGAAATGTAGATACCCTGTTATTTTTTATTTATTTCTTTTTTTTTTTTTTTTTTAGTTTTGACACCGCGTCGAAGGGTAGCTCAACACTTTTTGTTGAATTCCATTTCATCATGTCAAAAAATTGTTGGAGCGGTGAGGAGTCCCAGATTCATGCTTCAACAGCACTTAAATAATATCTGAAACTGCAAAATCCTCCCCAACTGTTTAGTCTATATGGCACACTTCTTACTCGCGGCTTCTCTTTAAATCATATCAGAGGTTTAGGTGCTTTTAAACATCGAGGACAGTAGCAGACAGACCCCAGTGTTTACTTTAGCCAGGTGGGATATGACAATAAAAAAAAACATTTAAATGCGCTGCCTTTTGTATTTCGCTCCTTAGGGATGACCAACCCAGCTCTGTTTGACAGGTGTGAAGCTGCATGTTACATCGGTGCCTCCTTCTTCCCTTGAGGAAGAACACAAGGGAGCCTGGTATGATCCGATATAACAGCCTGGCTGGGTGGTCACGCAGACCCTGTGATAAATAGATTAGGTCCTCCACTCGACTGCGCAGAGCCAACAAAGGCTCAGACACAATGTATCCTCACAGGAAGGAGATAATAGCAAGTGAGAGCCAGAGGCCCGAGATGAAACCATACTGCCACATTAGGGCCCACAATGCCATTCATCATCAAGTCCAATTACAGTGAGAAAGTTAGATCTCTATAATTGATGCAATACACAACTTATCCATGCAGTTCAATGAAGTTATCACTCGGTCTGTGGTGTTAATACAGCAGCAAATCGCATATTACAGCGTCTCAGCAACAATACTGAAACCTGGTTAACCCTTTAGAGCAGGGGTCTCACACAAACAGCCCAGGGGCCAAAACTGGGCCACCAAAAAGTCCAATCAGTGGCAGTCCTAGACCATTTAGTGCCCTAGGCAGGCTTTACCAGCAGACCCCACCCCCCCAAAAACAAAAATACACAAAAAGACCTCATGTCCAAGGAACTGCACATTTATTTAAACAAAGATTATAAGCATTGAAACAATATGTGCAAATGTCTTCCAAATGAAAGAAAACAAATGTCTTCTATAATTAAAATAAAACCCATAAAAACAAAAAATTAACTTTTTTTTTTTTTTTAACAGCAAAGTAGAGCAACATCCTTATTAAAAACACAACAGGAGCTGAGAAAAAAGTTCACACTCAAGAATCTGAACATAAAATCAGAAAAGTAATCATAAATAATACAATACTGTGTGCAAAATTATGTAACACAAAATATGATCCATATAACATGTTAAATAATCAAAATATAATATACAAAATAAACCAAAACATGAGGCGCAAATTCACCTCAAGTACTTTATGTTTTACTTTGCATGATCACACTTCACACTTGTATTTACAGTGTAATCCTTCTGGTCTTCTTTGCTGCATGTTTGGCGCCCTCCACTGGGTGGCGCCCTAGGCAACCGCCCATACTGCCTGTAGGAAGGACCGCGACTGGGTCCAATACAATTCATAGGATGAAAATGCAACGTGCAAAAATGACACTGAATATATTAACAAACAAGGCTGTTGGACTCATTTAGTTCAGATTCCACATCCAGATCAATATGATCTGAAGTTAAATAATACCATAATAACTTAAAATAAATAGTGACAACTCCATTTTTCTAGGTTCAACTGAACTAGTTTTGCTCTTTTGAAGCAAAACTAGTCCAGTTGAATCTTGAAGAACTACCAAGAAGAACAATGACCTGAGAAATTCAATGAGAAATTGTTATTTTAGTTCCAAACTCCAAATATTTTTACAATATTATACGTGTTACTAGGGCTGAACAATTATAGCCAAAATAAAAATGATTGTTTTCATAAAAATTGAAATCATGATTATTAATCACGATTATTCATCATGTTAGGGAAAACATCTGTATTTTTATTGCGCTACTTTTTAACAAACCATATGTGAACAGTTTTCAGTGCTAAATGAAATTTTAAATAAAATGATAAATGATCAAAACAATTATATTTAGCCAAGAATTTTAAATTTACAAAGGGCTAACTGAACAAATATGCTATTGTGTTATTATTATTATTAATAATATTATTATTATACTTGGAGAAATAACTGCGTGAAGGGATTCCATATTTCTTGTCCAGTGCATTTTTCTGAAGTCCTCGCTGCTCAAAGTGTTTATTGAAAACATGTCTTTGTTCAAATAAAACAACATTGCATCTGGTATTTCAGTGTGTCTTTGGGAGGTAGATGATATGGTGTTGTCTACTGCAGAGTGCACTTATTTCGGCAGCTTAATGAAGCCTTTACCATGTGATTGCCCCCTGATGGTTGGATGACTACTGGTTAAGAAGGTGCTTGATTAGATATGCAGCAAATATAAATATCGCTGATGACCAGGTTAATTTAATTGTGGCAGTCAAATTTGTGATCACAATTAAAATTTGATTAACTGTGCAGCCCTATCTGTTACTTCATTTCCGTGTAACACTGTGTGTAATACACATTTGCAATTGATGAGTTGAGGCAGAATATTGTTAAAACTACACTTATATTTCTTACAAATTTCAGTTTTTTCAGCTTACATGTTTTTTGAAAGAATAGTTTGTAAATATAAATATTTTCATAATTAGATGTTTTTTTATTTCACTAAACCAAAGAGAAAAATGCAATTTATAAGTTATGATGCTATTAATTTACTGTCCAGCCCACTGGAGATCCAACTGAGCTGAATGTGGCCCCTGGAAGAAATGAGTTTGACACCCCTGCTTTATAGGACACTCATAGAAATACTCTGACTTTCAAAATGTCAACCTTAGTGTGTTATTGGAGGGCATAACAATTCAATTCAGCTTTATTTATATAGCACATTCCATACAAATGCAAACTCTATGTGTTTTACACAAGGTAGAAACAAACAATAAAAGCAATAAAAACGTGAACAACCCCCACACACACCTCCCACACACATGCATATTATACACATATACTATACTGCTTACAACATTTTCAAAAGTGAAAAAATGGACTGTAATCTAGGAGTTGAAGGCATGAATGAAAAGTAGTGTTTTTAGAGCACTCTTAAAAGAGTTCAACATGTCTACAGTTCAGAGGTCAGCCAGTAGGTTGTTCTAGAGGACAGCACCATAGTGACTAAAAGCTCCTTCACCAGATTTACCTCTGACTTTGGGTACATGAGGAGGCCCATAGCGGACAATCTGATTGGATTATAGCCTGTGAGCAAGTCAGAAAGGTATCCAGGTGTCATATAATTCAAAGATTTATAAACAAGAAGCAGAATTTTATAGTCGATACTTTATTGAACTGGACGCCAAAGAAGATTTTTCAGAATTGGTGTGATGTGTTCCATTTTCTTTGTTGTTGTTGTTAACACTCGGGCTACACTATTTTGGATGAGATGGAGTTGTTTAATGGTGTTTTTAGGGAGTCCAGTATAGAAGGCCTTACAGTAATCAAGTCTGGATATGAATGCATGAACCAGTTTTTCAGAATCGGACTGAGACATGAATGTCCTGAGTTTAGAAAGTTTAGTTTGTTTTTTGGTGATGGAGGTTAAATGATCTTTGAAGTTTAGATTAATATTAATAATAGCAACATTTCTGAAATGCTCACTGGGCTTAAACCAGGGGTCTCAAACATGCGGCCCGCCAAATGGTCCAATCCGGCCCACAGGATACATTTATAAAATAAAAAATTACACTTATGATATTAACAATCATTTTATTCCAGGTTCCATGTACACACCAATTCAATCTCAAGTGGATCAGATCAGTAAAACACTATCATAATAACCTATAAATACTCACAACTCCAAATTTTTCTCTTTGTAAATGTAAACATTGTCATGTAATTTTTCTGTATTAACACAAAAACAAAATATAATTTCACAAAAAAACATTAATAACCTGAACAAATACGAACAACCTGAAAATGTTTTAACAGAGGTAAGCTTAATTTTAACAATACTCTGCCTGTTCCTAAATGTTTTGTATATTTATAGATCCATAGATATAATATTGTTAAAATTGCACGTGTTTTTCATAAGAAATTTTAGATTGTTCATATAATTCAGATTTTTAAAGAAACTTTGTACATATAAACATTTTCATCATATAATTGTACTTTTTTATCTTATTATTTTCCTTGTCCGGCCCACTTCAGATCATATTGGGCTGAATGTGGCCCCTGAACTAAAATGAGTTTGAGACCCCTGGCTTAAACACAAGTGACGATGAACCGAATAGGATTTCTTGTCTCAATTTTTGTGGACCAACTTTCAGCATTTTCGTTTTGTCTTTGTTGAGTTGAAGAAGACAAGACTTTATGACTTTTGTGAAATTTTTCAAAATGTTTTATGTTATTATAAAATCAAGGTTAAAGCTACGTATGACGTTCATCACCAATTTTTCATCAAATCTGTAAAACCATGAGTGACAGCCTGAGTATCACGAATCCATTAGTCTTTCTGTGATCATGCACCTGAGTCAATCCCCTCATGGTGAACAACTTCTGAAGTCCACTCCACTACAAACATTCGATTTGTGTTTTTATTCCAAAATAAAAACTAAACAAAACCCACACTTAGGTTTTTTTGGAATTCCACGCAGCTGCAGTATGAGCGCAGCATCGACAAACACCGAAAGGACTTCATTACTTCTCACTAGCTAAGTGGAATTAACTCCATCTTGCAGATGATTCAAACTAGGGCTGGGAAAAAAAAAATCAATTTAATCAAAAAATTGAATTTGTAGATCACATTAAATTTTGTTTTAAAAAAAATCAATTTTCTTATCACGCAAAAAATAAAGGTATTTGGACTTTGCCAACAACCTTCTGGGTTTCCGTACTTTCATGAGGTTGAATCTTCCCGCTCCTTCCTCCATGTGAATTACAGTCACAAAAAATAACGCGGTAGACAAAGACGGAGGTAGACAACCGCTTATTCCCAAGAACAGTTCTACCATTTCAGCCGTTTGGAATCAGTTTGGATTCGAGGCATCAGATACAGAACAGACAAATCCTCGCTGTAAAATATGTGCACGGTAGAGCTGCACAATATATCTGTTTGAGCATCGTCATCACAATGTATGTGTGCACAATAGTCACACTGTAGATGCTGTAATGTGGGAAGTAAATGAACTCAACATGTCCTCATCTGATTTCAAGGGTACCTGTCACACACTGCCTGCACTGATTCACCAATCACAATCATTCTTAATCAGTTTGGAGTGAGTCACAGGTAATAACATTTAGAAAAGCGCAACAAACAAGACAAAATCACCAAAAACGAAGATTTATTTGACCATTTTGTCTGCACCACACAGCCATTATATCCTCCTGAGTATTTTTTCATATTGTAATATGCGGTGTTTAAAGTGTTTAAAAAAAAAATCGCACTCAGTTTTTTTTTTGTTTTGTTTCCAATATTGTGGAGCACTAGTGCACAGTCAGTTTTTTGAAACCAATGACTGCATTTTCATTTTTTAAGGTCTGTCTCAATGCACTTAAATAAAAACAATAAAGTTAATGTTTTTTCAATATATATTTGCATTTTCTTTTAAATAGGGGAATGAAAATCAAATCAAAAATCATGTTTTTGGGTCATATTACCCAGCCCTGATTCAAACAGAATAATGGAGGATTTCCTCATACCCTGCCATTTGCATTGTGGTCCTAAAAAATCTCTGTTTCAAAGGCCAAACAGCCCTTCCCCCCCTTAGCCCTTCCCCTTCAACTCATCAAGAATCGGGACACCCCCAGCCCTTTATGTGAACATGCAAAATGGAGGGGGGGAGGCCTACGGGGTGAATTGGGATTGGGCCTAAAGCTCTAATATTGCTCCTTGTAGGTAAAATAAGGTAATCTATCACCATGTTGTTGTCTTACCTAAAAGAGGCCAACCACTGGTCCATTTACATTTTCCAATTCATGCCAAGTCACTCCTTATCAGTTTATTTCCTCCTCCAGCTGAACATGAATATGACCCATATTGTGGAATTTATGTTTGGTTGCAAGCACAACAGATATGGAAACATGCTGTGGTTTTCTAAGTCAATTTTGCATAAGGGGTCAAGGCAACTTGTCATGATGGCAGAGAGAAAGATTTAAGTCCCTGTTTTTACAACATCACAGGTAAGCTGTAGATAAGACCAAATAAATTTAAGAAGCTGACAGGTCATTCCGCCAGAAGTGTGATGCTCAAACAACGATGCTCGACAGCCTGATGGATGGTGTGCATTTGTCGGACCAAAAAGGACAAATAAGGTGCCTCATTTAATGCATTTCAAACTTTTTCCCCACTCCATGCAGCCATTAATGCTTCCAGGACAGAGACATTGACAGGAGTGACATCTGTAATAAATTCACGTCGCAGTTGAAGCTGGATTTATTTATTTGTTCAGTCGTGGAATTATTCATTCGGCAGATCAGATATGAGAAATATACATATGCACAGTAGATTGTTAAAGGGTATGACTTGATGATGTTTGCATTTTGTCTTTTCAATTATTTTTGTATCTAAATGTAAAACAGGTGAATCATGTGGAGTTGTCACGTTCACTGATCCCTTCCATAAAACACCAACAGACTTGTATGTATTAATAAAAAAAAAAAGAAAAAAAAAAAAAAAAATAAAAAGGGTTAGGTCGGTTTGGCATTAATACCGCAGATATGAGCTCTTTTCTGGACATGTGTAAGAAATACATCTTTATAGATCGCACCACGTTGTTAAACAGCCCTCGGTACAGTCTGGTGATGCTGGCTGCCTCGCGGGGTAGAATCTCATCGAGCCGTCGAACAGACTGTCCCTGTATTGCTATGCCTTGTGTCACATATCTGCCATTTGTCTGGCATTCCGTCAGCTGCCTGGCAGATAACCGCACTTGCCTGGCGTCCTGGGAAGGATATTCGGCTGTCTGGGAGACTGTTTGTATGTTTAGCAGCCTGTAATTAGTATCACCTTGTAGTCGGAGCTTTTCAGGAATCGAACGCACCCTGGCAGGATAAAGCTTCCCTGCAGGAGACTGGTTTTATTATTTATT
>JAPTGZ010000006.1:37461309-37472642 GCA_029814645.1 Fowleria isostigma | reverse complement strand
AACAGAGGTGTCAAAACTCGTCATTAAGGATATGAGGGGGGTCGTCAAATGTCGTCTTTATGGGGGAAAGAGTTAAAACCTTCCACGGGAACAGTTTATTTGACTAGTGGACATTAAACAAAGCTATGGACAGTTGTATCTGAAGACACAAACACTTCTTCAAATCTATCTTATAAAATAGAACATTCACAAGAGCAAATAGGACAAAACTTTCCATTCATCTTCTACAACCTTTCTTTACTCGATAGGAAGCGTCAGCGATTTTGAAGTTGTGAAATTTGTAGATTTATATACTCCAGCTTTCAGATTTATCCGGACCGAGGAGGACCTTTTGTCCACGCCGAGCCAGTGAAAATTGCGATGTCCATCACTCTGATCTTATCAAAACTTGTTCGCAGCTTGTGAGAGAAGAATTGAAAAGAAAATCGAAAATGCGTTTGTTTGTCTGGGGGGATTTATCAGTGTGTTACTGCGCCTAGGAATGTAAAATCCATGCTTTTTTTTTGTTTTGTTTTGTTTTTTATTCTTGCAAATACCTACAGTACATGACGCTCAGGGAAGGTAAAAAGCACAATTCTGCACAGGATTAAAACCCCATGAAAAAGGATTGAGGTGAAAATTGAATAGATTAGCTCACATTACTGAAGTCCACCATTGAGCATGAGTTTATTTTTTTTTGGCTGAAGTACAGAAACATTTTACTTATTCCAATCTGCCTTGAGAAAGCTAAATACATCCGGTACTGCAGGTATCTGTCTGACCATTTGCAGACTCAGTGTGCTGACATCAGCCATATCACTTCTTTAAACTGCCTATTAGCTTGGGTGCTGTATAGTGCTGATGTGGTGGCTGCAAGTAGGCCAGTTTTTCCTCAACTAAATTTATTCAGGCAATCAGAGCTGGCCACACAGGCTCTAACCCAGTGGCTCTGCACAGTAGATTCATAACCCAGCCACACCAGGGAGGTGCCCGGTCCAGCTACAGTCTTACACTACTGATCACCGAGAAGCTGCACCGGAGCGGCTGGAGTTACGTGCCTCGCTTAAGGACACCTTTAAGGTAATCATTATGCAGATTTTCCCAGATGATACATGGATGTGAACCAGTGACCCTCTGCTTTGAAGTCTGCATTCGTTTCCTGTTGCCTGTGTAGTCTTACCTAAAGGGTTATTTATTCCATTTGATGATCCGATGGTTAAGAAATCATCAGATGGAATAAAGACTGAATATTTTCAACGTTTAACTGGATTTAGATTATTGTAAGTGACCGCCAAATGATCACACAAAATGTTGATCAACAGCAACATGAGTTTTACTAATTAAATTTATGTAGATACATATTTGGGGGTTATATTTCAAGGTGTGGGACTTTTAATGAGGTAATTCCTTCTCAGTGGATTTTTTTAAAGGATAATATAATGACAATAGCAAATGAGGACAAGAGTGTTTTATGTAGGACATGGTGAAAAACTACTGCATAAATGATAAAAGGGGAAATATAAAACAAAAACGCAAAAGACATCAGCAAACGTAAATGAAAACAGTTACAACACACAAGGACAAAGTGCAAATGATAGTTTGGAGCAGAACTGGCCAATATCGTTTTCAATTCCCACCCCAAATCGGACACTGCAAACACTGCAGAAATCATCACGCTTCAGCCAACCAGCATTTTTGACTTGATTTTTCTTTATTAGTGACACAGGTGGTAAAAAAAACCACACTACATTTTACTTGTAGAGTATTTTTTTTTTTTTTTTACCACCTGTGTCACTGATAAAGAAAAATCAAGTTGAAAATGCTGGATGGGTGAAGTTTCCAAGATACAGTCTTGGGTAAAAATGTGAAATTCAAAAATTTATGAGGGAATGGGTTTTACTCCAAAGGAATATTTGTGTCATAGCTACCAGATCTACTCCAAAACACACATCATGTCTGCACATGACAGTACAATCTAGTGTAAGGTTTATAAATCTAATGTATAAATGTACATAAACCAGTATATATGTGTAATAACACTTTATCATATTCCTTGAAAACATTAGCAAAGCAGCACTTTTGTAATTTGTTTTCCAATTAATTCTAAATTAATACAACTCTTATTAAAATACATAACATTTCACATATTTAGCAAATCTCTGAGGCAGATATTTAAAAAAAAATTGTAGACCAGTGACCAAACTTCAAAATTAGAGTAATAAACACAGGAAAAAAAAATCTGAAAAATTTAATATCTAGCTCAGGTGTGTAGACATATTAGGTGTAAATATGATTTAGATTTGTTTAAAACTGAACTGGAAATTACCGAACAAACTAGCATAGCGATTAGCATAGCGTCCACCACCACCAGTAAAAAAATACCTGGAAATCTCTTCAGAATTACTGAAATCATAATCACACCAGCTAGTTATTGTGTCAAAGGTCTAGACATGTCCCTCCTAGATTGGTGTGTAGAAAAATTAGGTGTTAATATGATTTAGATGTGTTTAAAACCGAACCGGGAATTAGCCGTATGGACTACAACCGCAGCTGCCGTTACCACCCTTGTGTAACCTTTGGCGTATCCGTGCATTGTAAACGGGATGTCGATCCATCTGTTTCTCATTTCTTTGGCTTTAGGTAGCCTGTACACAGATAGCTCCGACTGTGTCTAAACCTGTTAGTGCAATCAATGGCACAACGGCTCTTCTCATGCTTTGTGCTGCTCAGTGGGCGTAACCGCAGCGGACCTCTTGCTGTGACGTCACGTGCATACCCTCTATAAGTAACGCACAAACCACAATTAACCCATAAGGACCCAGTGTGACATATGTGTCACGTCCCAAATAAATGTTTCTCTATATTTAACCATTCTAAAGTAGTTTATTGCTATTTATTGTAATATTATTTTCTGTATTTTGTGGGGGGGTTTTGAGTGAAAATCAGGTGTTTTTCAACATTTAATTTACTAATCATGTAGATATTCATAAAACTTTTATATAAAATTGAGGATTATTTTATCAAAAACACAGAAAACTGAAGAAAAAGTGACTTTTTCAACAAAATCTATCATTAATTGAACATAACCCCAATGGGTTTTACTAGTGAATCAATGTTGTAGAAGGTGACAGTGTTTCCACGGCAACTATGGAGCCTCTGAACTGAAATGGGTCATATTTGATGACCGTGATGAAGATGAATAACTGGATTTTACACCAATTTTTGACATGTATTAGTGGATTGACATGGATTAAACAGTTTATATCAGTAGATGGTTTTAGTAGATGGTGGATTTTTGGGTCTTTATGGGTTAAAATAAGTTAAATACAGAGACATTTCATTTAGGAACTGATGCAAAAGTAGTGCTGGGTCTTTATGGGTTAATGATAGATTTTGTTGAAAAAGTCACTTTGGAACTGGTTTTCTTTTAACATTTACATAATCAATTTTTTAAAATTAAAAAATAAATTAAAAATAAATTAATATAGGAAAACACCTGATTTACACTGTAAAATACAAAGCACAGCCAATAACATTATAATAACTCTAATAAATTATTTAGGAAAGGTTAAACAAAGAGAATAATGTATTTAGAAGTTTACATAATGAGACCACTAGTTCTGTAAAGATAGTTGATGAATCAGTGAAGACATTTCAGTCCAAATCCAGAAAAATAAAAAGTATATAATAACCTTTAAATGTACTCTGAGCTTTTATGAACATCTATATGATCAGTGAATTAAATGCACTGGTCTACAAGTAAAGTGCTTCCAGAATAAAATTACCAAATTTGAGTCGTTGCTGATGAAAAATTAAGTCCAAAGTGCTGGTTGGTTGTTGTTTCTAAGATACAGTCTTAGACCAAAATGTGAAATTCCGAGAATTAATGAGAGAATGAGTTTTATTCAAAAGGAATATTTGTGTCAGAGCAACAAATCTACTTCAAAACAGTGTCTGCACATGACAATACATTCACCTTACAGGTTCTATCAGTGGAACATTTATAATCCATTGTATAAATGTACAAAAGAACATACATGTGTAATGACATACCATCATATATATTGAACATATGATCTAACCAGCACTTTTGTCATTTGTTTTCTGATTCATCTTATTATGGTATGTAAGATTGAGCACATTTAATGTCTGAAGCAGATATTTTCTAAGAAATTGTACAGCCACGACATAAGAAAATACAGGATTTTCACAGGAAAAAAACCAAAAATGTAGAGGATAATACAATAAATGGTGATAAGTAAGGATAAATTGTAGAAGAAAATGCAAAAAAAATAAATAAATTATGTCTTAATTTCAGGGACATTCTGCTGAAATTGGCTGCAATTGAAGGATTTATAGCTAAAAAAAAAAAAAAAAAGAGAGAAATGTTTGATGTTAACATCCATATTGAGGCAACACTTGCTGGTATTTGTCAGCACAAGTTACAAAACATCCCTCTGGTTTGTGACCACTGCATAGTTTTATAATAACACTAATTTAAATACTGATTTATTTTGTTAAATTAATACAGGTACGTTATGTTTCATGACTGTTAAATACTGTAGCGACCTGTACTGTGGTACTTTAAGGACAGTCTGTGCTGAGTCATGTGACTGAGGTTGCTTTCACTGGGTCATGTGACAATGCACTACATGTTAAACTGTAAATAGTTCTTAAAAGCAAGTCACTGTTGTGTGTTTTGTGGCTGTATGTTTCATGTGATGTTTGTTAAGTTACACTAAAAGGGTGGAGGGAATATTTTTATGTGTTTTCATTTTCAACTCCATGACTGGAACTAATGTGTTGCTGCCATAGCTTTTGGTGTTGGTATACCTAGTTTATTATTGTAAGTAAATGAAACTGCCTGTTCTGCTGGAAGGGTGCGACTGATGTTGAGCTTGTGGGATTTCATTCCTCAAAAACCTCTCAATACTATAATAAGCAGAAATGTTTTCTGATGTTAGAATGGCATGCGATGTCCACAGAGATGAAGGTGCTTCTTCATGACATGACCAAACCTGTCTGTGTTTGTTACCAGGGTTTGTTATGGTCTCAGCCTGAGGGTTCGTCACCATTTATGCATCAAAAGGCCTGGAATTACCGACAAATGTCTGTATGTATATCACACACAATACACATGTTTGACACTTAAACCTTAACTAAGTATTTGTGTTGTTTTTTCTTAATTTTCCCGCACTAATGCTGTCTGTCTAACACCAGGCTGTTACAGGTGTGGCTGTTGTTCAGTGATTTATCTGATGCTGATGATTACAGCCGTCGTATTTACATTTGATCTGTGGTTTCTGTTGAGATACATTATGCGTCATGTGCTGATAATTACAGGGTGTCATTGAGGGATTTTTTTACTGAGCAATCGGTGTCGATCGTGTCCTGTCGTCCATACATGGAAAACTTTTTGAGTCACTGACTTAAAATGCTTGTTGCTCAACACGCCCAGTCCTCAAAGCAGCCCCCGTCTCAGCCTATAAATAACAGCTGGACCCTGCACCGGGGCGTTGCATCCCAAGAGGAAACATGACATTATTCACTCTGTGTGTTGGTCTGTCCCTGGCGGTCACAGCTTACTGCGTACCAACAACGCAGGTTACTTTACAAGATGAAGATTTTGCAGAGGTGTGTATGATTTACCTTCTTTTTCATGCATTATGGTGAATTTAATGTGTTGTAGGGCAGGGGTGTCAAACATGTGGCCCACGGGTCAAAACCAGGTCCAATCCAGGCTGTTTGATGAATTTGCAAAGTGCAAAAATTACAATCAAAAGTAAAGGTGTTGAACTCTTCTTCTTTTTTTAAAAAATTTGATTTGATTTAATGATTTATTCTAAACATGCAATGGAATTTAACATATTTGTGAACAAATAAAATAGAAATAATATTACAAAAAACAACTATCAAGACAATCTTAGACAGAAGAACAGCACAATAGTTTCATCTACATGCCCTAAATGTTGAACTCATTTTAGTTGAAGTGATCTCAAAGAAAATAATGGCATAATAATCTATAAATGACAACTACAAATTTTCTTCTTGGTGTAATATGAAAAAAAAAAAATTACACTGCAAATGTTTACATTTACAAACTACCCTGTAGTAATAAAATGTGAATAACCTGAACAAATATGAACAACCTGACATGTCGAAAGAAAATCAAGTGCAGTTTTAACAATATTTTGCCTGTTGTTAAATATTTTGTCTTTTGTAGATCTGATCCATAGTGCACATGTATATTTGATAAACACTGAGGCATAATATTGCATGTATTGTTAAGATTGCACTTAAAAAATTTTTTTTTTTCAGGTTATTCACATCTTTTTGGTTTGGGTAGTTTATAAATGTAAATATTTTACTAATTTAATATAATTTTTTGCACTAAACCAAACATTATAACATTAAATCATTATTTATAAATTATTATGTTAATATTTTACTGGTCTAGTCCATTTGAGATAAAACTGGACTGAAATATATTTTTTTGGGTGTGTATTTGTAGATTCACTGTGGTCTGTAAGTTGTATTAATTGTAAAGTAAAATGTAATATTGTAGAAAATGTTCTTATTTTAGTACCAAACTCTAAAATTTTAACAATATTCTGTCTGTTACCGAATATTTGTGTAGAATTGTGTGTAATGCACATGTACAAATGATAAGATGAAGCATAATATTGTTAAAATTGTGCCTATTTTTATTAAGAAATGTCAGGTATTTTTAGATTATAAACATTTATTTTGTGAAAGAATTATAATTTGTTTCATATTTACATAATTTCTGGTCTTTTTGCAGTAAAACAAAGAGGAAAACTTTGGAGTTGTCGTTATAGGTCTGACCCACTTCAGATCATATTGGGCTGAATGTGGAACCTGGACTAAACGAGTCTGTTGTAGATGATCTCTGTGGAGCTGACATGTGCTTGTGTTCTTTTATAGACCTACCTGAAGAACTTCTTCAACCTGACGGAGGATCAGGGTCCGTCCATCAGACGAGGGATCAGCCCGATGACCAAGAAGCTGAGCGAGATGCAGCGATTCTTCGGTCTCAGGATCACGGGGACGTTGGACGCAGACACTCTGGAGATGATGAAGACGCCCCGCTGTGGCGTTCCGGACGGCAACATCGCCCAATACTCCACATTTGGAGGAAACTTCAAATGGAACAAACATGGACTCTCATACAGGTCTGAGATGATGTGATAGACACGAGGAGAAGCAGATTCTACCGGAAGTGCTTGTTTTAATTTGATGTTTTTCTGATTTACAGGATTGAGAATTATACGCCTGACATGTCCAGGTCTGAGGTCGACAACTCTATTGACAAAGCTCTGCAGGTTTGGGCCAAAGTTACTCCTCTGAGATTCACAAAGATCCACAGCGGCACCGCAGATATTATGATCTCCTTTGGACGCCACTGTAAGTATAAAATATGCCCTGTTCTTTTACGTCACTGCAGTTACTTCCATCACTTCACCAGATTACACTGGTCTGCCATTTGGTAGAGAAGAAATCTGATGAATCTTAAATACTTTAATAAGATGAGCTGGTAAACTAATGACCAAAGTGCTGGTTAGTTGATGTTTTTAATTAGACTGATATATTGACCAGCTAATATAACGGGCTGATATATATATTTTTTTGTTCAATATCAGCCTTAATTTTTTTCTTTATTTTTTGAAAGCAGATATTTGATCAGTAGTAAAAATGTCATAAGATATTTGGTCAGGCTCCTGTGTGGGCAGCACTTGAAATTCAATGAATTTTAAAGGAGTACTACCGTATTTTTCGGACTATAAGTCACACTTTTCTTCATAGTCTGGTGCTGCAACTTATACTCCGGTGCAACTTATGTACGTTTTTTCTTTTTTGTGGTCCAGTTTTTGACAGGTGCGATCTGATGTGACTTATAGTACAAAAAATACGGTATGTGTACATAGATTAATAATTTCATTTATATTGCTGCATAAAAATCTTAATTGTCTAAGTGTTTCAATTAAATTTTATGGTCAAAGTGCTTTAAAAAAAATACATATATCAACCTTAAATATCAGCCTCAAAAATCGGCTGCAGATATCAACTGATCAAATTTTTCAAAACTGGCATCGGCCTTACAAAACCCATATCAGTTGGCCTCTATTTTCAATGTGTACAATAATGTTATTAGACATATATATTGTTTTTTACTTGTTTTGATGATTTTTTTTCCTCTATTTTTTTAAATATATTTTTTAATTACTGCGATTTTTCTCATTATTTTGTTTGTTTTTTTGTTCATTATATCCCTGAAATGTAGTTTCAGGGATATATTGGTTTCACCCTAAACACCACTGGACATCCTTCATGTGAATGCGATAACTAGGACAGATTTGGTTGGATGTCTTCTCCTTAACCGACAGAGGAGACTCCTAGTGGAAGAACCCTACGAAGTTCAGCTTCTCTATGAATATTATATGTCATCCAAATGGGGGCGCTTAATTAAAAATCTGTTTTTTGGACATAAATCATGCAGTGATCGGCCGATTGAGATTAAATTTGGTTCATCTTGATCGTCTTACAAATGTTCATTTTCTGACTTCCATCCAGAGTTCCTATGGTGTAATTTTTATTTACTAGGTGGAGTTTTGTGGGGAAAAATCGGTTCTTTGACCATTATTCTGTCAATATCAGGTCAATGTAGTTCAAACTGAGTTCATATCGATTGTCTAACAGTTATCTTTCTTCAGCCCCTACTTTGAGTTTACATGATGTCATATTTTCACACCGGGTGGTGTGTTTTTTCCAAACAGCTGGTTGAACTTCTGTTGAAAAATCTGTTGTTTTGGGTTTTTTTTTACATTATTAAGGAAGCAGTCAGCCAATCAAACTCAAACTTGGTTCATATTGATCAACCAACAACTATCTAATATCTTTTCTGACTTTATTCAGAAAATACCTTTCTGATATTATTCAGGCTTGGTGTTATTCTATCCTTGGTGTGAATGTGGTAACTATCCCCCTTTAGCACCATCATAGGTGACCCCTAGGGGAAGAACAGTATTGATTTGGGGTGTTCCATGAATATTATCACTTGTCCAAATGGCAGTGCTGTGGTGGAAAAATCTGGTTTTTTGGACATTATTAATAGATATAGTAGACCAATCAAGCTCAAATTTGGTTCATATCAATCATCCAAAATTAAGTTGGTATCTTTTGTTTAGCACATTGTTAATTTATTTGTTTTACTGAATAGCAGAGGATTGGGGGGATTATACCCTTGGCTGTTGGTCTCTGACAGGACAAGCCTCGTTTTGTTAATTATTTTATTCACTTTTCCTCATTTTGTTGATTATTCTTTTAAAAAAAAGTTTGTATTTTTGTAGTTTTATTCTCATTCTAATGATTTTTTAAAAATATTTTATTTGTTTTCTTGATTATTCTGTTCATTTTAAATATTTTCTTAATTTTTGTTTATTTTTTAATTTAGTATCCATGAAAATGCACAAAAACATTTCAATACTTACAATTCACTGATCTACATCTGCTCCAAACATGAACTGATCTGATGTTTTCATTGGATATGACAAAGAGTTATTTCCGTACTGGTTTGTGTCCATTTATCCAATAGATTTATAAATGTTCCAGTATAAAGACCCATTAAAGTGAATGTATTATATCCAGACAGTGTTTTGCTCTGACACAAACATTCCTTTGGACTAAAACCCATTCTATCATTAATTCTCATTGTTTTACATTTTGACCAAAGGCTGTATCTGTGGAACTACAGCCAACCAGCATTTTTGACTCAAACTTGGAAAAGTTAATTCTGTTGTTTTTTTACTCATAGACCAGTGTTATCGTGGTTATCGAGGCAGTGGCGTAGTTTGGAGGCTCCACCCTGAATCTGACAATGAACCTCCTGTATGTCGCCATCTCCTCTACATATACAGTACATATTTCAGTGGCATTAATCCTTAAATGACTGTCAGTGATTGCTTGTACAGCTGTTACATAAGGCATTTTTCTCAACATACTGTAACAAAACAAAACAAAATATCAATCCTACAAATGGCGTGTCAGTACTTGTACTTGTTTGGAGAAAAAAAAAACATCTGGAAATGCAGAAGCTTCAATCAGTCTGTGCAAAAAAACCTGTAGTCATGGAACTAAGCTCTGATTTGCTGTTGACGTTGGGTCACGGTCATCTAACAGTGCAAGGTGAGAGTGCATTTGATCCTCTCCATTCCCATTGGATCACTGGCGTTCCAGTCGTCATTTTATCACCAGTTTCAACGATAAACCTTTTGTCACTGTAGACAAACTAAACCTTGTTAGAACGTTTAGATTCTCTGAGTTGCTATAATTATTTTACAGTATTCCTGAGCGCCTTGGGAAAGATAATGGCTTATGATTGAAGCAGATGGAATTAGAGTATGTAGTTCAGGTTCAATTTTAGCCACATACTAAAAAAATAGAGGTTGTCCGATATGGGTTTTTCTACATCAGATGTTGATTTTAAAAAATGGCTGATATTTACAACCGATTTTTTAGACCAATATATACGGCCGCTTTTAGTTTAAAGTACATTGATTATAAAATACAACAGAAACACTCAGATAATTAAGATTTTTATGCAGCAATATAAATTAAATAATTAATAAACATACACATAGTACTCTTTTAACATTTATTGAACTTCAAGTGCTGCCTACACTGGTGCCTGATCAGATATCTTATAACATTTTTACTACTGATCAAATATCGGCTTTTAAAAAAAAAAATATGTAGGCTGATGGTTGATATTGAAGAAAATCAATATATTGGCCAGCTGATAAATCAGTCTACCTCTAAAAAAGAAACTAGATTTTATTGCCTTTTAAATGAGGTGTAATTGATTCGTTTTGTCCTTAAGGTTCTTCAGTTATAAGCTTTAGAATTTGGTAAGTAGGAGAAAATTAATCCATTATTATCCATTATTAATTAGTCCAAATTAGGTGGAATAAACAGGTTAATTGTTAAGAGAACTGTATTATCAATATGTCTTATAGTGATTATTTAGATCAGAAGTGTTAAACCTATGGCCAGAACCGGCCATCAAAGGGTCCAATCTGGCCTGTGGGTTGAATTTGTGAAGTGCAAAAATTACACTGAAGGTATTAACAATCATTTTAGTTTGGGTTCCAACTGCAAAACAACTACAAAAAATTATTCTATTTTTAGTGTAAAAAAATAATATTACATGAAAATGTTTACAGTTGAAAACAATCATTTCACAAATATGCAAATAACCTGAAACATCAAGTGTAATTTGACCAATGTTCTGCCTGTCAATATTTTGTGAATTTGTAGATCTACTGTGATTATATTAT
>JAPTGZ010000006.1:37390368-37400688 GCA_029814645.1 Fowleria isostigma | reverse complement strand
GTAATGAAACAACACATTAAAACATATTGAGAATAGAATAGAATAGAATAGAATAGAATAGAATAGAATAGAATAGAGTCCTACTGTAACATTAAGGTGCAAAAATATTTACAAAATACAATTCTGCAAGACAGCGCAGTTAAATTTATGTACAATATGATATAAAGACAAGTTGAGAATATCATTTAAAAAGTGAGAATGTAATGCACAGTTCAGTTTTTTTTTGTTGAAATCTAATTTTTTTGTGTGCTTTTTCATATTATACATTCAATGCAACTTCTATCAGTTTTCAGTGTGAACTGAATGCGTCTCAGAAGTGACACACATGTGCAAAAGAGGTCCTGATGTAATATGTGACCACGCAGGCATGTACTGTAATTACAGAAGTAACACATGCAGAATTGTGATGTTTGTTGTATTTCAATGACATAAAGGTCAGATCAATGTGACCTGGCCGTTCAGACCGAAGTTGCATTGCAAAATATCAGATGTTTAATCAGATTTAGGACCACATATTTAGTCTGGTATGCGCAGGATTGTTTGAATAACTTATGGGATCTGACTTGAGAATTTAGGGTAGAAGGATGGGGTAAAGGAGCAGGAGTGTGTGAGTTAAACTTCATCCCACTCCTTTTTGAATACTTTCTTTTCTTTTCTTACATTGTTTTATTGTTTAGTTTTAATCTTATATTAGAAATAAACATATGACAGTGGCCTGGGTCGGAATTGAAAAAAATCAGATTTTAACTGTCTTTAATCAATCAGATACAGGTCACCTATGCGCACAAACATCAGATTTGGGCAACATTCTGTAGTCCTGTAGCCTGCAGTCTGAATGTAGCCTTAGATGCCTATCTTTTGCAAAGTCCAATTGTTGAATTAAAGAGGGTTTGCATGGAATTGATACAGAAGACAGGAACACACCAAGGACTAAAACCACCAACAAATCAACCCTATGTGTCCAGACTGTATCAGTCACTGAATAAAGTATAAAACTCATTGTTTACACACATCTGTGTTATGGTATCACTGAGATTTCTTCATCAAATTAAAACTCGTATTTGGTACAAATAACACTGTGTCTTTATAATCTTTATATACTGCATCAGTTGATAATTCAGTCTTGCTCTGTTAGTTAGCTTCTTCTCTGATTTTAGACAGAAAACAGACAAGGTAAAACCACAAATCACCTCAGTTTTCTGTATAGTTGGTGTTGTCAATAGCTGCCATTTCTGCATCAAACTCTATTCTTTTTAGAGCTACACCCAGTGGGAAAAACAACAGCAGCACTTCTAGCCTTGATCACTTTCTTTGCCTCTAAAAGTTTTTTCTTCGTGCACCCCCTCACCACGTTGTATCATATGACATGTAATATGATTGAAGAAATTATTTATAATGATACTAAATATAATATATAATATTATGGCTTACTAAAGAAATAGCAATGATAAAAGTTTTTCCATGACATAACTCACTGTTGAAGAAGAGCACTATACACACTGTGTGTTTTCTTTTTTTGTCTTTTCTTTTTAGTTTTGAGATGTATATATGTATGTATGTATTGTATGATTTTATACATGTATTGGACCCCAGGAGGAATAGTGCCAGAATTTTCTGCAGCTAAACAGGACCCCAATAAATAAACAAAATAAGCAAAATGTTGGTATAAATAAATTCAGTTCATTTCACTCCAATCCAATAAATTGGCATCTTTGGCATAATTTCAGAGTACTTCATTCTAAACATTCTGATGATAGGTTTAGCTCATTTTATTTCCACATTTGAAAGTATAAATACCACATTTTGCCACTTTGAAAATTACATTTAACAAACCAAAAACTAACATGCCTTTACATCAATATAATTTCTGCTTGCTCAGTTTAAACCCCAGATTTCACACAAGGGGAATGTGAACTAGTGTGTCTTGTTATTCTCTTGCCTCTACCCAGGCTGCATCTTTTTCAGTGCTGAAATATTTTCAGCGTGCAGTAGTCTTCATCTTACGTAGGTGATGGAGCATTTTAAAGAGAGACCAAGAATGCTGGTGTTCATTGTGAACTCTAAACATAGAAACAGAGCAGGAGTGTGACCTCTCCCTCTCCCCCATTGATGTGGCGTTCAGGTATGAATCAGACAGTCAGCTGTGACGGCTGATCATGGAAGCTGTCAGCCGGAGAACTTTTCAAGGCAGCCCAGGTTCATCGCCAACTGCTTCCAAGCAAGATTGATGCCTGGGCGGCGTTGAGGGATTGCTCTGTGGTGCAGTCATTGGGCACGGAGATTGAGGCTTACCCATGGCACAGCAATGGTGACATGACTCATCACCGGAGAATTAAATGGAGAGACGGGAGATGGAAAACACAAGGCCCCCATTCAATCAATCCTGTTTACTGGAAGTTCCGAACGAGCCTCAAATATGAGAATCGGTAGTACAGTGAAACGAGAAGCCCTGCGCTGACTTGGTTTTTTATCATTTACTATGCTGCCATTTGATGGTTCATTCTGTTCTTTGGTGACTGACGTTTGATGTGCTGAATAGCTTAGCGTCTCAATGGTTCACAAACAAATCAGCAAAAATAATGCCTTAAATAAACAGTGGCTAAGCCCCAGCTGTCTGCTTATTTCACCATTTTGTCCAAAGGAAGACAATGGTAAACTCTAGTAGGATGTAAGAAACAAGCAACAAGAGCTTAGACACAATGCATTTCAGCAGACATTTGGCAGTTTAGCCCAAACAGAATTCTGAGTATACAGTTGCTGTCCACAATAGGCTTGTTTACAAGCACATATGGGCTGCACCGCCATTCTGCTACAAGGAAATGTCAAATGGTTTGTTAGCATTTTGTTATGGAGCACTCATAATACTGGAGCTACATGTTGTATTTTTACTTTAAAACATTAAAAAATGAGTTAAAATTATTGGAGTGTATAGAAAATAACTTCTGACATGATCAAAGATGGCATTGTGCTGCAAAGCAGAGACAAACTGTATTCATTCACAGCCATAGACCAATGTGTCACTGTAAATGACCACTAGAGGGAGTAGTGAGTCACTCTCTTCATCTCCCGTGGCAATGAAAGCTGACACCACTGTCGAGATGAGGGTTAGAAATGATAAGAAATACCTTTTAAAATAATTTATAGTGACAAAGTGATGATGAATAAACAGAAGCATTGTTGTTCTATTCACCACTAGGGGTGTAACGGTGCACTCGTTTGTACCGAACTGTGTCAGTTTGGAGCCAATTATACAACATGGAGGTGGACCGAACCAATACATGTAGTCAACTGTATGTGAAGATCGCAAACACTCAGGAAGCAGGGCGGTCACAAGCACAACCCATTCAGCAACTGTGCTGTACCACTACTGAATTTCCCTGTGCCACTGCAAAAAAAACAAAACAAAACAAAACAAAACAAAAAAAAACAACTTTATTCTGACACTAGGGTACTGATAAGTAGGGGGTAAACATGACAACAAAGACTATAACAGAGGCACAGAAGCTGAGTTAGATATTCGAAGCAGGCTCAGTTTCACTTTCAGTTTTTCAGTAGTTTTGGAGCACACTCCCCCTAACCATGCCTCTCTTCACTGGTCTCTTTCCATGTACCATAAATGTATTGAAAATGTATTGACGAAGACTCCCGTAGCAAAAACATACAGAACCACATTTTTTCTGTACCATCACACCCCTATTCACCATAGGATTCAGCTCTAACGTACAGTGACTATGAAGCCCATAAAGATATAAAATGATTATGTTCTTATTTTGAGGCCATTTGTTGATCTGTGGTTCAAGCTAAACCATGAGTGATAGTTCTGACCTTGAGACATACATATTTAACATAAATTACGCAGAAAAGGTTCATGGTTGAATCACTAATTATTACCACGGTAGGAAAATTCAGTCTCTGCATTTTACCTATTCTAATTCTCCTATCACCTAGCATTAGCATTAGCAATTAGTATTAGCATTCAGCACAGGAGCAGTGAGCTGTCACTGAAAGCGCTCAGGGAACAACTCCAGATCTTCATCAGCACCTTGGTCAAGGTCATTTCAAGGAGAATTAACCTATTTATATCTGGTTTGATGCTGGAGGACTCAAACACAGAACATTCTAGCTGTGGAACAAAGGTGCTACCCGGTACACCGTCAGGCTGCCCGCAAAAATGGAGGTGATTTGTAATTTTACTGTGTCTGTTTTCTGACCAAAATCAAAGAATTTAAGCACACAGAGTGATACTGTGAACTGATGCAGCATATAAAGAAAATCAAACAGTGTTATTTCAACTGACAGTCACATTTTTTAATTTATTTTTTTAGGAAACTTGGTCATAATACAAATGTATGCAAAGAATGAGCTCTATGCTTCATTCATTCAGTGATACAGACTCAGTAATGTTAATTCAGTGGTGATTTTGATATCTGTGGATGCATTCCAGTGCGTAACTTGTTAATAGTTTGTAATGCCAGTACTTTGTATCACCCCTTTAATCTGAAATTCATTCTCACTCTGATATAGTTTGTTGCCCTCTTTTGTTCAGTAACCATTCTTCATAAAAGATAAATGTATTCTCATTCTGTACCGACAAAGTTTAAACTGACATAAGCTTTTCCTACAGTTTTATTCATTACTTTCATCCACGTGTCAATTTATTTGACTGAACAAAATGCTTCGTTCTCCATCATCATCATTATTATTTTTTTTAAAAAATGTTTTCAGTATATTGGGCTTCCCCAACAACACTTCAACCGCAGTCAATGATTAGCTCTCCAAACAAATTCCTCCACCTATTCCTACCAAGGAGGACTGAAGGTCATCCATCTGTCTGGCTCTATTTTTCTTGTACTTTGTTGTTGAGTTGCTTTTTCCAATATGTGTGAAGAGTCATTCCGTTCAATACACCGCCTGCCCTGGCTCTACTGCTCGGCACAGTGATAAATCACAACACAGAGAAACAGAACTTTATTTGCATTCCGCTTCCATCCACTTTTGAAGCTGCAGATTTGGAATTGAATTTTTTCCCCCTCCCAGCTCTCTCTTTTCTCTTCAGTAAGAGGCTATGATCTCAGACCTCTGAGCTACAGTATCTACCTTGTTTTTCCAGGGAAACCTGATTCAGCTTGAATCTGTTAAAGCACAACAAACATTTGCATAGCCATATAAAGGCCACATGCAGGTTACCACATTCTCAGCTCAATAGCAGGAAATCCATAGGGGGAAAAAGAATCACTTTTAGCGCGGGGGTCTTTCAATCTAGCGAAAACATTAGAAAGCGCGTGGTCATTTGTGTCACCATAAGTTATGGTGATTACGGTGAGAGGAGAGAGCGGCCGGGGCAGGCCCAAAGGATGCAACCTGCCACCAGATTTTGGAAGATAAACAGCAGGGCATGTGGCAGGATGTTGACTGGCTCCCTCCTGGCTTTGCAGGCTGCTAAGGGAATCTATCACGTCAAAGAGGCCGTAGCCTCCAGCACACTCCAGATTGCTCCCTCTGTATACATTCGCACTAACACATACACCTCCACACAACCGTGGCTGCTTCGGGGCCAGCCCCTTCCACTTGACCGCTCTTGGTGGCAAAGAGGGTATATACTCGCCATGACAGAGGCACTCTGTTGTCCTCCTGGAGATGGAGCTCAGCCCCTCCGACCCGCCTCACTGCTGAGAGCTGGCCCACATTGAGCTTCGTGTGTTATGACCTTCATGTCCTACAAGCTGAGGTGAAAAGCAGAGCGGTGCTGGAACGACACCTTCCATTTAGCCTAATGCGGCACGATGTTTCCTCTATTTGCTCGTTCTGAACGAATTAGAGATAATTTTGTATTCATCTGTGAGTCAAATGAGTCCACAGTGTCGCCGGTGTAGAGCCAGACTAATCAGCTTTTCTCAATCCTGTTTGAAAATGACTGACAAAGTGCTGATAAAGCCCATACGGATTCAAAGCTCAGGCCACTGGTTCATCTGAAGATGCCAAGAGATAGTTCCCTCTGGATTGCATCTGAGTGTGAGCCATCACCCTAAAACAAAGGAAGCCACTGTGAGTTCCCTTTTTCAGCCTCATTTATTGTCTTTTATGAATATCACAGGTCCTGGTATATGACTCCATTTTTAATACAAAATCACCGATATATTGGATAGAATAGAATAGATATCACTACATACAAGCTGAAATGTAAGGTGGTCATATAATGCATCACACTACATTATTATATTTGAGATGAGTTTGTGCAGTAAGGTGATAAATAGCAGAGGGATTACATCTGAACAATGTACAGTCCCCTGAAAGCCAGTGCTATAATCCAATGCATTACAAATAGCTTTAAACCAACTGACCAGTTGCAATATTTGTCAAATTGGATTTGCAGCCAATAACAACTAATTAACACAATATTGCAGCACAGCACCTACCAGCAGTTGAGTGAAAATTACTTTATATGCATGCTCAATAATTTATGAGAATCCTCTGACTAAGACATATGTAAACTGAAGCTCCTTAAAAAGATTAGTGTTAATGCACTTTAATGAAAGCATTTATTATGCAAAAAATTGTCACCTTGTTGTAGGTTGTGACTCCTTTACCATTAGTGATGCAATAAAAAAATGTTTCTAATAAAGTATGTTTAAACTTTCTTTTAGCATTCAGGAAAATACATGCAAATACAGTACCACGCAAAAGTCTAAGGCCACGTTTAGCTTTGTTGTTTTTGCAGATTTGATCAAAGATATTTAGCTTTAAATTTCCGAAAGCAGCATTATCTTTTATTATCTTGATGTCACTCATTAGCTATCAATTATAGTAGACACTTTTACACAGAGATAAAAAATGGGATGGTGATCCTTGCTTTTTTTTCTACTGTTGGTCAATTTCCACAAATTTCCAAGTCAAAGGAGTAACAGAGGTGAGACAGGCTGGGCTTTTACACAGTGGACCTGTGTTCCAGAATCAAGGGACAGTGACACAGCACAGCATATACTATGATGCATAACTTGCACATCAGAAATCCCCTGAGCATAGCAGTCTTAGTTAACCTCTCCAGAGTCGGTATGTCGTTCACTGTTCCACAAATGTTAGCATGGATAGAGTCCTCTGCCCGAAGTGACAACAGCTGGTGGATCTCGGCGTCTCCCCAATCTGATATCTTTCTGGTTGCGTGGATATGTTTTTTACTGTACACCACCTGCGCTAATTTTTAAATCCCCCCTGTGTGGGGGTCACACACGCAATACATCATTAAAACATTGTACCTTGGTTGTGGAATGAGAAGTGTTCCTTTTACATAGCGTTCTGGAATCCTAATTTTAACTTTTATTGTGGCTCTGTTACACCTCCAGAGGGGTTACAGAGCTGCGATAAAGGTAGAACCAAATGATCCCACCATTTTGTTTACACAGACGTTGTTCCGCAATGAGTTTATTTTGTTACTACTTATGTACATGGCAATTGCTATCTTGTCTTAATCACCTTTATTTAATGATGTATTGGCTTTGCTACTAGGTCTTTGTACACATGAAATGTTTTGGGTTTTTTCTGCTCGAAACAAATAAATAAATGAAAATGAAATGAAGTAAAGGTGAAATATTGAATAGAAGTGCTCTGTAAATGGGGCTAGTCTATTCACTTAGTTTTAAGAAAGTCCGAACCTTTTTGGAAGTAAATGTAAAGCCATGCAGTTGTTTTAATTTTTATAATATACTTTATTAACATAGTTCTCCATTATAGGAACTGCTGGTGTAATAAACCTGAAGTTTGACAGACGGAACTAGCTGTTCACAGCAGCGCTACAGGTTACTTAAGTCGTTGACATCGCCACCTTCATGTACTTGTTTTTTTTTTGCTCTGCTGGCCTTAACACCATTAAATACATTAAACATGCTGTGAATAGATGTTGAGTGAAAGCATTATGTGAAGAATTGATTTCATCCTTTGAATAATCATTCTAGACCTCCTTAAATATAGTCAATACAGTGGGAAGTAATGAGTAGCATGCAGGATTGCATTAGTGGTCTTTCGACACTTCACTGGGTCCCAGATTGCTTTGGGCACAGACATTCCTCCTTGCTAGGCCTAATGAAGCATTGTGCACTCCTGTGGCAGCCTACTTAATCTCCCCACCATGGCTGCATTGTTTGAGAAGAAGTCCTGCGTTGGAAGGTTGGAGGTGTGATTCCAACTTCCCATCAGGAGTTCACAACGTCGACATAAGGTGCCATCTGCTTAGGTGTTACAAATGGAGTTCAGTTAGAGTTGAATGGCGCTGTTTTATAGTAGAGGTCGAGCGATAGTGGATTTTCAAGGGCCAATATAATAACGATTAATCAGCCAATATTAGCACCACCCCGGAAGGGATTCATCACCGCTAACTAACCTAACTAAGTTTGACTTTAGAAGTTAGATAACAGTTGAAATGAACACGTAAAGCTCTGTTCCCATGGGTCTAGCATAACCTGGGGACCTCAATTGACTTTGAACTTACCCTCAACATCTGTGTTTCAAGGAGAGAATGTACACAACATTAGCCAATCTGATTTTTACTTGAATTCACTGACATTATCCCATGGATTTGATGTCAAGCCTCAATAATAATAATTATCTACAGTTGAGCTTTCTGAAGGATAGAAATATGGTTTCTTACTGTAGTTGACATCCATGTCGTTTATTTTATCACCTTTTGAGATTTGGCTCTTCTAAGGGATTTAACATTTCTCTTTTGGAGAATGGGTCTACATGTTGTATTGTGACATGAACCTTCTAAATTTGCTTGAAAAAAAACCCCCAACCTTTTATTTTTAATCATCAGCATAACTTGTATAGTTCTTAACCATTTCACAGACAGAATAAATGTGAAGAGGATACAGAATAGGTTGAAAATCACAGAGATGGTCATTTATGTGGGATAATATCATCACAGGACCTATGTTTTTAATAGAATAGGGAGGATTTTTATCTCACAAATTAGAGACATAGGATTAAGTTCACTGAGGATTTTTATAGTTATTAAAAAAATTTCAAGTAATACAAGTCCTGCATGAACAAAGGTCATGTCAAAATAATAAATCTAAAAAACTCACAGGATGAAATCAAAAATAATGCCTGAATATCAAATTAACCACATTTTGCTATTGTTTTCCCCTAAAGTCACAATACAATTGTCAAAACAAAATTCTGTCACTATAGTTTGTCAACATCCTTTCAGTAAAAATGACTTGATAGATTAAATTTTGCAACATTTCACTGGTGGGTGTGATACACTAAACTGCACCAGTAATAAAATCTGGGACTTTTAGTTTAATTAGACCAAAATTACTTGAGTTTAATAAAGCATACACAACGCTGACATTCATCCTTTGGGAATTTCCTTAACATGCCATGTGTAAAACTGCATCACAGAGCAGCTGAGTCTGTTTTGGAATTTACCTCAGTTTGGGTCTTTACTGTAATATACGGAATTGAATCCTGTTTTATACAAGGCATAAATGTCAAATCCTTTGAGTTTGTAATAGACTTCTGATGACAATATCTGATTAGACACTTGCTAAAAAGATATTTAATTGGGACATTTTGCTCGGTCATCCCTGGGCGAAGAGTTACTTTAATTAAACAATTTGTCATTCATTTTTCAGAACAGTTTAATATGATGTTGAGGAGAGTAGGAGAAAAATGTTGATTATGTATGGAGAAAAGTGGCCTGTTGGTGTATGACATAAACATAAATTATGAACCTGCTGTCTCATAAATAACCACAGTGAGGATTTAAGTGTAATAGACAAAGATGTACCGAGTTATTTTCAGGAACATTACCCTTAGCCCTTGAGACGAGCAGCTTTAAAGGGGTCATTTTTGCTAAACCCACTTTTATTCATCTTTGGTTCATTTACTTGTGTATTTGGACCCTGATAGTTCATAAAGTTTTAATATGAACCCTCCAGGTGCTGCAGAACTATCTTTATATTAATTTTGGCAAAAATTGAGTGGATCTCTACAACTAGTTTTAATTTCTTCTTAATTTGTTACTTCTATAATTAGTTGCATCACAACATTTGCAACTGGTTACATCACATTTACGCATATAAGACTTCCTGTCAGTGTTGGGGTAGTTACTCAAAATAAGTAATTAGTTACTAGTTATTTAAATTGTAACAAGATTACTAGTTACTGCATTTGAAAAGTAACTTCACTACTTATTACTGTACTTTTCAGTTTTTTAATTGAAAGATACTCAAATGTATCACGTATAAAACACAGTGAATCTTCTGGACCTCTTTGTCCTCCAGAGGATCTCGGGGGTTTTGAATAGATCAGCAGTGGGTCGTG